>BGPR01004671.1:20321-39136 GCA_013235015.1 Araneus ventricosus | reverse complement strand
GCACAAATCAAGCTGACAAATAACTATCAGGCTGTCAATAATCAGTGTTGACTATTGTCTGTCAACGCCCTCTTAACTTGGCGCGAGTATCAATGGCATTTATGGAGTAGTGAGTGCTTACTATTTGTGTGCCGTTGGCTCGAGCGTAAAATTTGACTCTCTGAATGGCCATTGAAACGTAACCATTCCAAAATCGAGACGTAAAATTTCGCTTTCATTGCCTGTAAGTGCCAATAACCGAGTGATGGGAGGACTTCGGGTACGCTGGCCATTTCGGGGATCGTAAGTGGGCCCGTGAATGCCCTATAAATTAAAAACCGTCTGCTCGAGTGTCGCATTCGAAACCGGTATCCCGATTTAACTGCTTCGAACGCACGTCGGTGGTGAAGTGGTTTCTATTTTTCATCGGTGGATCACCCAATTAATAGAAACGGGAAAGAAAATAGGTGGAAGCGTTTTGGATTTCTTACGTTTCTTCGCGCTTTGAATTTTTTCCCATTTTATTTTTTACGCTTTTATTTTCAAAATAACACAGTTTATGCAAATGCATGATTGAGCCAGCGGTGGATTATAAGCAAGGTGCCATAGAGTTTCTTTAAGGGCAAAGAAACGTGGAGGAAGAGAAGGGAAAAAAACATAATTTTTTTCTCAGTATTTATTTTTAGTATCCATTAAATGTTTTTATGCTATTATATCAATGGATCTTTATTACTGTATAAATAAGTATAAATCATTTGCTTCGAGAAACTTGACTAATGCTTTTTTTCTTGATTTTGGACAAATGTGAATCGTCTTGTCTATTTTTGAAAATTAAAAATAGTTCGTAGGAATTGTCTGCAACCAGTTAGCATCTAGTGAGCTTAGCCTAATGGTACATTTCAGTGCACTTAACCATATTTAGCCAATTTTGAATTGCCTAGCTGTATTATTCATCTCACAATATATTCGCAGAAATTTGCTGGTGTAATATGTCCCGTCTGGGCCCTTGTGCCATAAAACAATTACTCACTCGCAGAAATTTTGAAATAATCTCCACTCCGGTTTATCGAAAATGTCATTACCTGAGATTTTCATAGATTTTTTTTGTGTCTTAATGCTCGGTCACGAGTTGAATTAATTAGCTTTGGAATAATCAAAATATAAAAAATGACCGGAAAATTAAAAATGAAGCTCTGTTACAAAATAAGAACTATTTAATACTCATTAGAAATATTATTATTATTAGAAATTTGCTACAGATACATGCAGACTTTCTACCTGCCACATCATCCAAAAAGGATTTGGTAATCCATATGATCAAACGAGAGCAAAGGTGTCAAATTCAAATATCCATGCAACAATCCTGATTAAATATTTGTGCAAAAGATAACTGCTTCGTTGCTTATCTTCCAGTTGATTTAGCCGCAATTAAATTGGCGTCACTGCCATTATTGCTGCATATGAATCAGATGACCCATTTCGACACAAGTAGATTACTGTATCTGCTACTTTTCTATAAATATCAAGTGTATAAGCGCATGTACAGAACATCCGTAACTTTTAGTAGCAAACTTTGAGGGCTACCCACCAAATGAAAACCAATTCAACTCAAGGTATATCAACTGTTTCTACTTTGTAATGTACTTGAATGGCCCTGTTTAGAGGGGATTTTTTTGTTTCCTTGGATTTTGTGCCATCATTTTTTTAAATGTGTCAAGTAATAAAAGTAATTTCGGAGAGGAAGTTTAATAGAAATAGACTGACGTGTTTCTGGATTTCAGATCATCAAAAGTGTATTCAACATTTATAGAATGCAGAGTTTCACTAAAAATTTAAAAAGTTACTATTTGCAAAAATGCTGCGTTTACCCATTTAATAACTGTAATTTCATGAGAGAAAATCTTAATAAAACAGCTCATTTTCAATTTACTTTGTCAAATTAAATATATACTGAAATTTCCTCAAATTTTGGGTACAAAGATAAGGAGCTAACGGGAAAACACACATTCGACTCAGATCGGGCAAAAACAAAACAGAATAAGAAAATAATGAAAACCATATACTGTTAATTATAGATGAACTAGTTTTTTCTCTGTTTATTCATTTGCTTTGTTCAAAATTTTCCGATATCAGAATGTGAGAATAAATGTTTATAAATATTACTGAAAAAAATAAATTTAATTAATATAATTATAATTAATCAAATAAATTTAATTAATCCGCAATTAACTAATAAAATATCCCAAGGTAGCAAAAGCGGAAGCAGAAAACCTTTTTATTTATTTATTTTTTATTTCAAAAGATACCTTTAGAACAAAATGTTCTTTTAAATGGAAAAAAGAGACCATGGAAATGTCATCTTGATTGAAAAAAAAAAATGTGAGAATTAGAGCATTTTTCTAAAGAATGAAGTTTATTTTTGACGAAATGTAACTTTTAGCAAAACGATTATATCAGATTCAGAGCATAGAAATTGTAATTGAAAAGCAGAAATAATGTCGGTTGTGAAAATCAGCTCGGATTTTAAAAGTTTATCTAAAATATTAGTAATAATGTTCAACCAAATAAATTGTAACAAAAGAAACATGCAAATAACTCTCCATAAATAACTGAGAAGTGATTAAAATACCAATCAAAGAAAAGGAAGCTTCGAACAAGTTGTTTCAAAGAACAGCGATCGAATTATTCGTTGAAAACTGAACGCAGGTACAGGAAATGGAAATTCCGAGTTTTCAAGCTTGGTGGCGGCCTCTGGTGGAAACTAATAAAAGCATTCAGCTGAGGCGCTTGTTGGCAACCTCGTTCAATCAAAGTATGCAGAATAAAATAGCAAAACTCAACAAAAAATTCTGTCTGCAACAGATAATCTGGATAGTAAAGCCTATAAAGAGCACCCAAAGAAAAGTCAAACTATTAGTCTATTTGTCCTTGGATTAAAGTAATAAAAATAATTTTCGTAAATAAAAGCACTCACGGAATTTTCCTTTAACCCGGAAATTCGACAATGCAGTACTTCGCATTCATTTTTTTATGTTTCTCCTGCTTTGTAAACCGCCTGACCTGAAATACGATGAAGGAAATCTACGATCACAAATGGAGAAATTTCGACAATCTACTTCACTGATAAATATTTACCTCTACTACAATTGCAATTCCCTTTTCCTGAGAAAGAGACGTATCCTGAGATATGCAGTTGCAAACGCAGCCTTTAAAGCAAAAGGATAAAATATTGCTGAGTAATTAATAATAATGAACTAACTGTTAGGCATTTGAATTTTCTTTCCGTGATTTGCAGATTCTGATCATGAATTAAAAATTTCATTCTAATAGATTTCGTTCATTCAAAACAAGGGCTTGCTTAACATATTTGTTACAATTTTATTTTATCGTTTTTTATTGCAAGCGCAAATTAGTTTAAGAAACTGAAATAAACTGAAGCAGAGAAATGGAAATCTGAATTTTGTATGTTTACGCCAATGAAAAGAAAAGAAAATGAGAAAATGAATTGCACATACCCGTTTTTGTCTCAAACTGATTTTATTTAACATTTTACCTTACATTAATAATATAACATATAATTTAAAATGTTTTACCATTACTTTAAAAATTAAGTAGACATATCACTTGCTTACTGTCTCGAAACCTGCTGTCTCCAGTCGTGTTTCTAACTGATTTAACAGACACTTTAATGCACAGTATTAATATAAAAAAATAAAACCCAGAATGAAACTTTTTGTTTTTATGTGATTTAAACAAGCATGTTAGTTGCGTACAAATTTATTTTTAATTCAGAAACATTAATGTTGAACAAAAGAAGTCTTTTTGGGGATGATTTGGTATTATCAAAAAAAATGCAGCTTGCAGAGATCAATTGCAGCTAGATGGTTTAAATGGTGACTACTAGATTTTACATTATGGTGAGAAAATTACGATCTGAAAATGATCATAATGTTCTACGTTCACGATATGATTTCTTTATAAGTCAAGTATTTATGCATCAAAATTCATATTCTGATCTCCTTTGTCTTTTGTTGGGAAATATCGGGCTAAGAGAAGCTATATTTGGCGTAATGCAAGCTTCTTACAGAAAAATTTTCAAAATATTTTGAATCCATTTCGAATATAGTCCTTAGCCCTTGATAAAGTGGACTAGAATGCATTCCTTGTTTCTTTAATTAGATTATCTCATTGTTTTTTTTGTTGTTGTTGTTGCTTTCTTAGAATGATTTTGATGATTCACATTGAATTTACTGCAGCTAACTTCTGTTTTCAAATTTATCCAACCTTGAGGTTAGCGCTTTTTATAAAAGTCAAAATATTTCTTTAAAAAAACTTTGTGTGTTAAACAGCATGAGAAACATGAAGTAAAAAAATTGATTACTAATTAAAATTATTAAGCAAATACTCTACTACCAAACCTTTATAAAACAAAAAAGAAACAAAATTTGATCATACTGCCTCTCAATTATGATTATTATATTCCTTTTAGTTAACTGTTATTAGTAAGACATAATACAAACTTTGAGATGTGAAATAATAAATTTCTGTAGTTCTAAATAATAAAAGCATAATGATCACAGTTGCAAAAGAAACACATTGAAATTAAATTTTAATCAATCATATTAGCTTCCATATACTATTAATATAACTCATGGCACATGCGCAGGGATTATTTTTTAATTAAAACATATAACTGAAATTGACAAATTAGAAATGTACATATTTCGGCTCCAACTTAACATTTAAAAGCCCGATTTTTAAAAAATTGATTTCAAAATGTTTTCAGAATTTCATTTCTTGAATGAAACATGAGAAAAATACCTTTAAAAATCCTATTTTGTTTTAAGTATGGTTTATGGCTGAAAAACAGTTTGTTACCAACTAACAACAATGGCTTTATTTCAGAAAAAAAAATTCTTCATAAAATTCTATAAAGTCAAACACAGATGAATTCTAATAAATAATAATACGAATAAGTAATTTCCTTCAATATTTTAGAATAAAATACGGTATTCTCAAGCGTACAAATAAAGCTAAAAAGATGCAGCCTCAAGTGGAAAACATCCATTTATTTTTATTTTTTAACAGAACTCAGGCTGCTATCTATATGTTGTAAATTGATTTAATAAAATTTTCAATGTGTATCCTCTTGGTCATAATAGGCATTAGAGCTTCAGTCTTATTCTCAAGATTTTAGAGGACAAAATAGATATGTTGCTTAAAAGCAACACCGGCACTTCACTCTTTCTAAGGCCGTGGTAATGTACTTCCCACCAAATTCATCAATTTTTAAATGCATTTTCTAAGGTTGGCGTAAGTTCACGCCAAAATGAAAAGTGGAGGGAGAGATGGGAAAAAACATAATTTTTTTCTCATTATTTATTTTTAGTATCCATTAAAATTTTCTATGCTATTATATTGATGGGTCATTATTACTGTATAAATAAGTATAAATCATTTGCTTCGAGAAACTCGACTAATGCTTTTTTTTCCTTGATTTTGGGCAAATGCGAATCATCTTGTCTATTTTTGAAAATTAAAAATAGTTCGTAGGAATTGTCTGCAACTAGTTACCCAGTTGTAGCATCTTGTGAGCTTAATCTAATGGTACATTTTAGTGCACTACAATGTACATATTTCGGCTCCAACTTAATCCTTAACAAAATGTTTTCACAATTTCATTCTTGAATGAAACATGGAAGAAATACTTTTTAAAATCTTATTTTGTTTTAAGTAAGGTTTATGGCAGAAAAACAGTTTGTTACCAACTAACAACACTGGGCTTTATTTCAGAAAAAAAAAATTCTTCATAAAATTCTATAATTTGAAACACAGGTTAATCAATATTTTCTAGATATAGATAAAATACTAGATAATAAAATAAAATAGGTATAGATATTTTCTAGATAATAGAATAAAATACGGTATTCTCAAGCGCACAAATAAAGCTAGAAAGATGCAGCCTCAAGTGAAAAACATAAATTTATTTTTATTTTTTATCAGCACTCAGACTGCCATCTATACTTTGTAAATTGATTTAATAAAATTTTCAATGTGTAATCCTATTGGCCACTCAGGCTGCCATCTATATATTGAAAATTGATTTAATAAAAAATTCACTCTATTGGCAACAACAGGCATTGGAGCTTCAGTCTTATTCTCAATATTTTAGAAGATAAAATTGGGTATGTTGCTTAAAGGCAACACTGGGCCTCTAAGGGTTAATTAGGTAAACTGAAAATCTGGAAAATTGAATTCAATCAATGTCACGATTTCTCCGCGAGAGCATCAAATGAATCGATAACCGTTGGATTGAGTCGACCCTCTTGGGTAATGGAATAAAATGGAGACAAAGACACGAGAGAATGAAAAAAAGTCGGGACCTTCATCAAGCCTTCTTCAAACCTTTAAGTTATATTTATTAATAAACAATACTTTTTAAAAAGTTATTAGCTCAGTTGGGACCATTCTTTTCTTTTTAATACATATATGTCGTGTTAATTCTGTATCCTAAATTGTAACCGATGCTTATTATAATAAACTGTTTTTTAGAATGCACGTAGTTTCATTCCTAAGTAATAACGTCACTTTAAAAGTCCTGTAGCTGTGGTCTTGAATACGCGCGCATGTTAGGAATGCTAAAAGGCACAGAGATTACAAAGGACTTCTTTATTGGCATACCAACAAGAAAATCACAATTATTGGTAATTAGAATTCTGAAGGATAGTGATGAAAATTCCATTGCTGATAAAATAACACTTACTTCTCATCTACCTTATCCACTCAGCAGTAACCTGTTGATACACCGACTGAAGCAATGTTTAGAAAATGCTCTAACATCGGGCTTCTTCAGTTGCAGGTCGAATGGGAAAGTTTAGGGGTCACTTAAATACTCACAAAACCATCTCTTTTCAGGTTTTTCAACGTTTTTTAGAAAAAGAACATCATATAGATTTAAAATATTTCATTAAAATTTGCTAACTAACTTTTTAATTGAATTGAACAGTTATCATGAATTAATTATTCTCTTTCTGGTTTACTTCCCAATTTTGGAGTGGTGGCAAAATTTTTCGGACACAAATGGATCTCAAATTTTTTTTGTGCTCTCAAAAGTGGTAACGATTGAAAGAAAGTTAAGAAACTCTGCTCTAGAATAATAATCCTAGAAATCACGTACATTATTAAGAAATGCATTGGTAATCCACAGACGGAAACTTATTTTACAATTGAAGGAAATTGGGCATTTAGTTTAGCAATTGGGAGTCTGGAAACAAGATTTACTGACAATCAGACTGTCTTCATGAGTGTAATTATGTTTCTTTTTTCATTTAACAGACATTTTAGTGTTTTCGAATGCCAATTCGGATTATAGATATTTCAGTTTGATCGTATTCTAATAAATAATCTTCCGTAAAACTACGAACTATTTTTTAAAAAACTCTCTAAACTTTGAATCTCTATTAGATTATACAAATGTCACTTGAACTGGCACATTCATTTTTCATACGTTTATACAACATCTACGCTAAGACGTTTGAACAGCTTGAAGCACACTAATTTTGTTAACACTATGGTCCTTTAAGTGGTGTAAAGTAGGGACCTAACGCCCGCGGTGTATAAATGCTTCACACTTTGGCGATATTTGGCTTCAAAAATGTGATAAAAACGTAAAAGTATCTTGTGTTTGCTTCGTTTCCCTTCCTACAGGTTCCGTTGGTGTGGCGCGGAAGTTTGGAGAGGGGGGTGCTAGCTCAGGTGTCGTCCTCGTCAACTGACCGCGGTTCAAAATTACGAGGTCCGTCCCTAAATAGCCCTCGTGTTGCTCCAAAACGGGACGTTAATATAACATAACCTAACCTAACCTAACCTTTCCTACAGGATTCGGGGGATCGTGGCTGATACCCCAGGCACTTCTCTGCTTTTGTTATCTTGATCCTTCATGATATTTGTAACTAAAATACGCCCATTCACATAGAAGATAAATTCCTCAATAATAATACACAAATATATAAGTGTTAACTCTTATAAAGTGGAACTTTAAGAAAAACTAGCTCCAAAAATGAGTACAGCAAAATAAAACGGTTATTTATAGCCTGAAAATGACGGTAATTTTTTTTTAATTTAATAGTCTTAATTAGTAATGCATACTTAATAAATAAATCGTAATTAATTTTAATGAAAAATTAATAATTATAATTTTTAAAAATTTCAGTAATTTTAAAAATAATAATAACAATTAATAAGCAAGAAATGTCAATAAAAAACAATATTGGCCCTTTGAATATAACAATTATTCAATAATTTTTTTTTAAATAAATAGTACAGTTCACATCAAAAAAATTCCAAAAAAATTTTAACGAGAGTCTTTTCTTTTGTTCTTCTGATTACTTCCCTTGAGTAAATTAAAGGCTTGTTCACTTACGATCTGAGAAAGCAAGGGACAGACTTATTAAACTAATGAAAGCAATTTAGTATTAAAAGCATTTTCTCAAAATTCTTAGTTTTATCTTTGAATTGACCAAAATAATTTTGAATTATAGACAATATTTTAACTTTAGGTTAATAGGAAATTCAAGGATCCTGAAAAAAATTAGAATTTGTATTGAAAAAGTATTGTTATTATTTCAATACAATGTGTTTTTTACATAGAATTTATTCGCTACAGGTCGGCGACCTTTCCCATCCTACTCCAAAAGTTTCCATCTACGATCATCAGACAAATGCGGTTGTGGAGAAGTTGGTAGCCAATGCATCTAGCCACAGAATGTCCCCTCACAATATCCTGCCATTTCACAAAGCCCAAAATGGAATTCGACCAACAATGGTAGCAAGGAATAATGAAAAACCAGCTCTCCCGCACCAAAATACGAAAATTCATCAAACTTATCACAGACAACGAAGAGACACTTTTGCCCTTCTCCGAAATAGACATTTTACACTGTATACTCTTTTATATCTTTTCTTGTTATATACCTCATGTTTTTTCCTACTTTTTTATTTATATTTTATTTATTTATTTATTTTCCCTTGCTTATGCTTTTCAATAAACTTCACTCATACCCATCCAACCGACAGGAAGAAGTTCTGGCTCAGAGTTCGAGGGTATACTGTGGTGAATGTCTCGCACTTTAGTTAGCTGATATATACTTAATTTTTTTATAAAACCAGTTCCAAAATGGAACTGCTTGCTGAATTCTGAGTACCTGTTCTTGACCAAGCGGTGAGCTCATTTAGATTATTCTGACAAATTTCGTACAATTTTCAGTTTTAGCTTTGAATTAACGAAATAAATTTGAGTTATAGATGATGTTTTAACTTTAGGTTAATAGGAATTTCAAAGGACCAGGGGGAAAAATTCAACAAGGAGATCGAAGAAAAAGAAGACAAACAAAAACTTTGACAGCTGAACAAGGCTGAAGTTAATAAGATTAAACGAAACAAACCTTCTAAAAATTCTACAAAAAAAGAAGAAAGTAGCTAAGTAACACCTCGAATTCTAATGTTCTGAGTCTGAAGACTCAATTAATTCATTTGAATTTCCTTACGTTGTCGCTAATGACAATCTGAACCAAGAGGTCCTCGATAGTGAAGAATGCATCATTTGCAGTCAGTAAGGAAACACGGAAGCGGGACTCCAGTGTTTTATATGCAAGCTCTGGCCCCATTCCACCTGTACTGGTTTAGACAAAATCCAAGCCCATGGCGATGCGATTTTTGTAATTGATTTCATTTCTTAAGGTTTTTTTTTTTAATGACATTTTGGGATCTTAAATTTTATCATGAAAATTTTTAAAAAATACCACTTTAAAATAAAGAGTTGAAGAAGATTTTGGCTAAAAAATAATCCTCCAGCAACGAATATTGAAATCAGAAAAAATCCCCAAAGCTTAAGGTCGCCATCTTACCCGAATTTCCCCTACCTGTTCTTGATCATTTCTAAACGGTTATCTCATTTAGATAATACTGACAAATTTCTTCCTGGTATATTAGTCCAGTAAAATGGCATATTTTGATATGCAAAAGATTCGATAGGTTCGTTTTTTTATTAGCTATTAATATCGGTACCCAAGTTTTCGACTTTTGCACGTGAAAAAATTCGACCTGTCTACGAATTTGTATTACAAAAATTTGAATTAACTTAGTCCCAATGTATTATTGTTATTTCAACGTAATGTGCTTTTTTACACAGCATTTTATCTCATATTTTAATTAGCCAATATTTGGCTTTTTTTATGAAACCTATATTTCAAAGGGAAATTGCTTTCTGTATAGTAAGCACTTGTTCTTGATCATTTCTAAACGGTGATCTCATTTAGATAATACTGACAAATTTCTTCCTGGTATATTGTTAAAAAATCTCATTAAAAATTCCTATGCGGACGTAAATCACGTTTTTCAACAATGAATATATTGAACCAAATGTGCAGGGAAAACAAAAATAAAAATCGAAATTTTCCTTGAGGGAAAAAAACAGTGAAATCAATTAATTTAAAGGTTAGCCTTAGACAATCTAATTTCTGTTTTTCTACACTCATTTTTCCAAAGGTTTTAGTACATTCGAATAACAAAAAAGGATATAATTCAGTTTTACAGTATTCTTATGCATCACGATACAATCTTTCTTAAATGACTGCTAAAATCGTTTCAACCATAAACGCACATATTATGCGCAATCATTCATTTGTTGATGTTTCTGAACATTTATTAATGGAATCGCAATTCTAATACCAAGAGTTTATGTTGCCTTAGTCGGCCACAAAAGTAATCCCCACTCGTTTTTTATTTGAAAAAGAAAGCCCTTTAAGAAAATGAACTTTGAATCAGCTGTCAGTCTAACGTTCAGCAAAAATTTTTAAACGTTATAAATGCTTTTCTTTATTAAAATTTACAGATTCAAAATTATGAATTATTGCTGGGAAACGACGCATTGATGAAATGTGGGAAGTAATTCCAGTGGCGATAGTCTAGGGGGGGGGGGGGCGGTAGTGACAGAACCTTAGTGCGTTTATGGTAAAGAGGCTAAAAAATAACGCCATGCCCGGGCGCCATTTACACTTACTAATCATTGATGACGATTAGGGGCGAACAAATTATATAATGCCCCGGGCACCACTTACTCTCGCTACGCCACTGGCCAATAACCAAATAAACATTTTGCGATGCAGCTATTTCCACAAAGTTTTTTAAAAAAATCTTATGCTACATTTTTAAAAAACATTGCATTATAGTCTGTCTGAATAAGAGTTGGTTCAAATTTTCATAGCAGAATACACATTCTTAGGTTGTGTTTATAATATAGAACTGGAAATCTATAAAAAAAATGATGGCTGCATTCTGATTGAATAATTGTGTCCAATTATCATTGCAGGTTGTTCCGTGTTTTTTCTAGGTGTACCATAGTGATTCCTTCTTTCTTTCGGCTCAGTGTACATTCATGGACAATTAACGCAGCTGAAAATGGTGTGATTATATTAATAGTAAATAAATAGTATAATAAATAGTAATACCTAGTAGTTCTGTGAACAGTAGACTTCACATACCCCCCCCCTCCAAAAAAAAGAAATAAAACTTAAAGTCTGTTCTTCATCGCAGTCTTCAAAGATTTAGACAATGCTGCCATTCATTTTGAATCCAATATTGTTTTCAGGGACACCAGACATCATAATTTGCCTTTCCAGGAGATACCTTCGTTGCCCCCATATATACAGTATCTTAGAAACTATATTTACACTCTTAAACTAACCAATAGACAAAATTGCACACCTATATTATGCACAAATTTCATTCCTTTATTTTTGAAACAAATACATTAACTTATTAATAAAGTTAAATCAAAAATAAATTAGAACAAAGCTGTAAAAATGTTGATGCTCGAGACCAGAGGTAGTCTTCAAATTTTTATAACATCAACCATTTGGCTAGAATCGTTGAAAAAACATACTTCCAAGTAAAAATAAAAACAAGATTAAATGGAACCAAACAGGAAAAAGCAACTCTCAATATGGACCTATGATCCTGTCTCTCTCCCTCCCTTTTCTTTTCTTTCTTTTCAATGCCAATTAATTACACAAATTTTTGTTTTCATTAATATTAACAAAGTTACAATTAAATGTCTGCTATCATCAGGATAACCGAAATTACAATTAAATGTCTGCTATCATCAGGATAACCGAAATTACAATTAAATGTCTGCTTTTAACAGAATCAACAAGATTACAATTAAATGTTTCGTCAATACCAAAATGATTCAAATGTTTTAATCTTTCCAAACTCGCCATTGACTCGTCAATACATTAAAACAACTACCGTTTTGAAACGGAATGAAAAATGCATATAATACGGCATTTTTTATTATTTATAATACGACATTTTTTACCATATCTGATGAAAAGTAAGCAATTTGTTTGGTCGTGATTGCGTAACAAACAAATTTAAAGACAGACGAAATGCAGAACGGTCGAGTTAAAACAAAGACCTCTCTTCGGTCGGTCCACAAAGCATTAATATTAAAATATAGGGGTAATACTTTATAGAGTACAGTCTATCTATTTCGAATAAAAATATACAGTAGTACCCCGGGAATTCGAACTAGTTGGGGCCGACCTTTGTTCGGATTCCAGAAAATTCGGTAAAATACTCTTGATATACCAAATGCAGTAGAGTATTGACTCTGAGCTCTGTGAAGAGGTACGGAATGAGCACGCGGCGATTCTCACGATACAGTGACAAACAAGTTGAGGGTGAAAAGAAGATATCTGAGTTTGTTTCTACAAATTAAGGTGCTGCATTCATTCTTAAAGACCAATTCGCATACTTCTTTTAAGTTAGTAATAAACATAAGCTTTGTTTCCGATTCGTAATTGTTATTTTTTCGTCATTTTTTAGTAAAAAATTTTCAGAAAATTAAAAAAAAAAAAGATGTTCGCATCATCCGAAATTTCGGATTCCCGGTGTTCTACCGTGGTATCTTCTTTTAGAAAAGAAGAAAAAAACATGATAACAGGAAGAGATTTGTAGGTGGCCTGACTATAAAAGTTATAGTTTTACTTATAAAGTAGGTTTAGTTTTAAAGTTCAAGTTTAGTTTTAAAGTTTAGTTTTGCTTATAAATAAGGCTACCTCCACAAAAATTCGTGGAGATAGACTTATTTATAAGCAAAACAAAAATTACCGGAGAAATGAATAACTAACCAAACCTTAAAGTCAAATTAAAAGTGGAATACTTGTATAAAAGAATCCGGCCTTATAGACTTTAAGGCCGGATTCTTTTATACAAGTATTCCACTTTTAATTTGACTTTAAGGTTTGATTAGTTATTCATTTCTTCGGTAATTTTTTTTGTCTACTATTATATTTCAGATGCAGCCGCATGTTGCACGCTATGGATGCTTTGTACTCTTTTTCATCTTTTAGCTTTTTTCTTTCATGGTTTGGTTGGTTGTTTATTTCGGATTACTGCTTTTTCTATACGTTTTTATAAGAAAACAATTCATTTTACATAGCTTAACGAAATGAGAAGGGGGGGGGGAGTGCATTAAAAATGAAAGATTTTGTCTTAAGTTTTAAAGCCTAATTCATTTTCATGACATAGTTTTCAAGCCATTATCAGTTCCTGTGAGTAAGGAAATGCTATTATGATACTAAATGATCTGACAACAAATTTTTAAGGACATTTTATTATCTAATTTTCTTTAACAGAATAATGCTTCAGAAATTATTGGTAGTAATCTATCTATCCTTACGACTAATAATTTATTTTTGAAAAAGTATTGTGAATACACCAAGTGCCCTTTTTTACGAGATTTTCTGTAAATCTAAAGTGACCAGACGCCCCGGAGTAACTGGAGCAGTCCTGGTTTTCAACCCCCTTGTTCTTGAATTTAAAAAGTGTCTTGAATTTTAATTAAATTTTCGTTTTTTACTTATCAGTAAATAGTTCGTTTTTAAAAACGGTTAGATAGGTTTAATTTTTGAAAAGGTAACTTCTGAAGAGAATTCTCTTTCCCAACTTTTACTATACATAGAATAGGGTCAGCCTAATATGACCAATGTGGTTAAACCAACCTGAATATAAAAAAAGAGCAGAATATGTTACTTATGTTTCTTCATCTTTTCCGGTTTCTTTGAAAATATTTATTAATTAACTAACTTACAGTCTCTTATTTATTTTATTTATTAATTTACATTTTTTTTCTCTTTTTTTAGGGAGGAGTGATTTTTCCCCTTCCTCTAGCCAACGTCCTGGATTAACGCCCTGATTCTAGAGTGTACCAGATTAAAAACGCGAAAATCTTTAATAATATCTTTAGTAAATAACATCTGCTTTTCACACACATTTCTCGATTTCCCATAATTGCCGTTGTTTCGTGCGCAGTTACAGTGATTTGTGCCCAAGAAAGACTTCAAATGCAATGAAGTTTATTTTTAAGGATTAAATTGAGTTTTTAAAGTTTAGTTTTAGTTATATTAACGTCCCATTCTGAAGCAACACGAAGGCTATTTCAATCAACAGGTTTGAGGGGGAGAAGACTAATTAAGAAATTAGTTTCGATACTTTATATCACTGTAATTGCTACTGCAAGAAAGCTAAACATATTGTTAAAACATTGAATAAAAGTAGGTCTGCAAAACACTTTTGTTGTAATTGATGGTGTTGTTACTTTCATATTTCAACCATGAATCAAATTTATTTTGTTCATTGAAATAAATCCTTGTCAACCGTTACAAGAATTTTAGATCATTTAAATACTCTCTATTAATTCAATGAAAAGATTTTATGGATATGACTACCTGTTACAAGTTGGCAGTGCTACACTCTCTGGGAAAGAAAAACTTCAGTAAATGAGAACCGATCCAGAAATTTTTAAATAATATGCTCCGATTGCTTAAATGTCACCAAAAATATTGCGGAATGTAAAATTACGTAATACGAAACATAAACTTTTCATATATATCTCAATTCTTGAAAAAAAGAGGAAATGAAACATGTTTGAATAAATTTTAGAATAAAATTTAATCGCTGCTTAGAATGCAAGTAATGGCACCTTTCTCTTTCTCTCAGTTTGAATTGTTTTAGTCAAGTCTTTTTAAAATTCCATACGATATCTATGATTCCAACGATATTTATGATTTACTTCGTAACAGTTACAATTACTGTGAACAGTGAATATAGGATTTCGGGTCTCTCTCTTTCTCATATTTTCCCTGCAGAAACAAATGCGTCTGTAAAAAAAGTTTTTTTGAGAAATAATGAGTTGACTTATTTTTTAGCATTTGGAAATATTCTTATAATTAAAAAGCTATTAATAACTATATTTCATGACAGTTTACACAATCATAAAAGTCTTCATTTTAAATACATCTTTTTGTTAAAAACTGGAGGAAAAAACTATAGAAATATAAGTTTAGAAAGCATTCAAATATTAGTGGAAGTCGATCGCTGAGACGTATTGCTCCTCCAAAGCTTTGCGATATTAATACTTTTAAAACGAATGAATATTGAAATCCAAAATCTTGAAATCCACTACACTCGCTGCTATCAGGAACAAAACTGGACCGAACTTTTTAGCAACTTTACAGGACTTTCAGCGCCATCTGGCTTTCACTATTGGAACTTCGAAAGATCGATTAGAAAAGTGAAGTTTTCCTTTCAAAATCTCCAGATTAATATTTATATATTGATTAAAAAACAAAATCTTAATAATTTTTCGAACATTAGACCATTAAAATGTTCATAGAATATAAAAAATAATCTGTTGATAACCGAGATTGCAGAGACAAAGAAATTCTTTACTTATCACAACGGTTTCATAATACTATTTGTTTTTTTTACATTTTATAAAGCAAAATTTAGAATTTAATTTTAAATTTATGTTTTTAAAATGCGTTAAATTAGTACCTTAATGCTATTTAAAGACCTCCATTTGTTAGGTCATCCGGAACGAAATATAATACTTACAATGAATAATGAATTTACGACGAATAATAGATAAAATGTGATCCCATTTAAAAGAATGTTATTCTTAATTCAAAATTATAGTTCAGCTGGTATGGTCTCAAAAAATGTAAATTTCATTTTCGTTATCATTTCCTTGTGTTTCAAGTTAATATTTAAAGTTTTTTTTTCTTGTTGATTTAATGTAACATTACCACACTAAAAAAATTAATACTATACTTAATTATTACATTCGGATAGCAATGCAAACTGACCTGTTACAATTTTGTTCTGGTTAAGAAGAAAAGGCAGTTTCCGATTACTCAATTTTGTTTACGTACGGTTAAAAGATAAGTTAGTTCTCCTTTGGATTTCAACAAGAAAACTAGTAACCTTTAAAATGGGGAAAACAACATATTTTTAACCTCAAAACAACAAATAAAATAATAAGCAACGAAAAATTCTGAAGGAACATATTTTGCTCTAAATTGTCGGATTATTTATAATTGAAAAGCTGTGAGTAATTTTCAATTATTTGTCCTTCTAATGAAGAATCAAATTCTATTTCGGATATTCTTTAGAAGAATATTCTGTAAAGAAATATGAAAAACCAAATCGTTTGTACCACTTTAAAATAGTATTGCTGATAACTAAACTTCCATTTTTTGCATATCTTGTAAAGATACTTTATTCAAGAAATCCAAAAATTTTCTTTAGAAGACATAAATTTTTGATTAAAAAATAATTCATTTCATTCTTTAAAAAAATATTTTGAATTTCAGGTCGAATTCGTCTTTCAGTTGTGGCTCAATCTTTCACATATTTCGTTGGCCTACGTTCAATTTTTACTCTTCAATGAAGCCAAATTTAATTGAAAAATTCAATTGCTTTTCCCTACTTAAAACAAAAATATTGATGATCATGTAAGTATGAAGAAAGATGGTAAGTACAAAAGCTTTTTTTAAATTTACCAATGAAACGTCGTATGCGAGAAATTCTCCTACTGTGATAATAAGAAATTAAAACATAATATCTATCAGTGCTTTATTTCATATTTATAATATAATTTTGACTATTTTTTTAAATATACATTTAATTTGATAAATTGCATTTTTAGACCAATTTGGTTCGTGAAGTCAGTTGAAGTTGCAAAAAGTCAGTAACTGTATGTCTTCCATTAAATGCTAATTTTAGTTAAAATAGCTAAGGAAATTTAAAAGAAACTTCTAATTTAATAAATTTGACTAAAAAAGCTAACAATTGCATTAGCTTTTAATAATATTTAATACTTGCATAGCAATACTTCTTTTACATATCTTGTTTCCTATGTATGTGCAGATTTGGTCCTGCTGTCAAGAAATTATTTAAACAAACCTCTTGATTTTTAATTTCAAACAAATGGCGATGATTCAAAAACATTAGTTTACAAGCGGGAACAAGTACGAATACACTAAAAACACGCAGGAATATCTTGGACATTTAATTAATACAATTTCGAAAAATTGTATGTCCATTCTAGATTTCAATTAATGCTGATGACAAATACAGAGATTTCTGATTTTTCTCAAAATAATGTTTCATCGGCTACAAAATTCCCCAAAAGTACAAGATCTCCAGAAAAGGACTGGTGTTTTCTTTTTGATTGGGATATTAAGCAAAATATGATAGTTGTTTAAGTTATTCTTGTAGGCGATTAACAAGTGAGAGTTACCAAAGGTCACCAACAGATGGCGCTCCATCAAGCCGCCATCGGATTACTTTAATATTTTAAATATCACAATTCATTGAATACTAGATTCTGTGCATTGATTGATTGTTTTGTTTCATAAACAACTCGTTTTGAGACTGCTCGAAGGCTATTTAGTACGGGCTGTTGAATTTTGAACTAACAATCCTATCCTCTAGCAGCGTAAGGACACTCCAAGTCCGGTTCAGCGAAAATAAGGATATTTAAGATAGATTGTTGATTTTGAACTGAGAATTCTATCCTCCAACAACGTGAGGACACTCTAAGTCCGATTCAAGGAACATAAGAATATTTAGAAACGGACAGTTGAATTTTGAACTAACAATCCTATCCTCCATCAGTGTAAGGACACTCCAAGTCCGATTCAACGGATATAAGGATATTTAAGATAGAGTAGTTAAGATAGACTGTTGATTTTGAACTGAGAATCCTATCCTCCAATAACATGAGGACACTCTAAGTCCGATTCAAGGCGCACCATCAGATCTTCTGTGAAATTAGGTCTTGAATTTGCGATCTTATTGTTCATAACAGGAATGAATATGCTTTTGCATAACTAAAAGTAAACCTTGATTATAAAGACCGTAGTTAAATTAGTATCCGCATGAAATGCTTCAATTGAATACAAACTGTGATATTTTAATATTAGTTTCATATTATTTTAATATTTTGCATACACTTTCAATTAAATGTAGATATGAGAATCATTATGACATTCGAATTGTGGTTAAACGATTAATTCGAACAGGGTCAGTTTTCAATTAATTACTTTATCTACACTATGCTGTATTTAATGGTTTTCCTAAATTCTGTGTTTTCAAAATGGGAATAACTTTTCGGTAGTAGCGCCATCTATCTTTCAATAGTATAAAGATTATTTTTAAGTAAAAGTATTATTTGAAATCTATCAAAGTAAGCATGTATAGGATACACTTTTTTTAACATTATAATTATTACTGGAAATATTAAATGTAACACCACAATACGTTTTTCAGAAATTTCCAGGAAAGGATCCTACTCATCAACTGAAGAATTCTGACCCGATGTCAACAAGCTTCCCTCCAGTATGACAAGAAAAGAATAAATAAATATAATTTCCAAACAGGTTTATATGCTTTACACATGCATGCTTTCGTAATCAATGCTAAATATTTGT
>BGPR01004671.1:0-20311 GCA_013235015.1 Araneus ventricosus | reverse complement strand
ATATGCTTTACACATGCATGCTTTCGTAATCAATGCTAAATATTTGTTTCATTAATTCAATGTGTAATTATATTTCCATTTAAAAAAATATTTTTTCATCATGTGCAGATGTGCCCAATTTCAACAAGCTTCCTTCCAGTATGACAGAAGTAAAATAAGTAAATATAATTTTCAAACAGGTTTATATGCTTTACACATACATGCATGCTTTCATAAATAATGATAAATGTTTGTTTTGTTAATTTAATGTTTAATTATTTTTCATTTTTTATTTAAAAATATCGTTTCTCATCATGTGCATATATGACGTTGTTTTGGCAAATATACCATGCCTCCCATAAAAATGCACGGACAAAAAATAGAGATATGTCGCATTTCCAAGCTTGCATATTATGAATGCCAGCCATATGGACGCTTGGAAAAAAAGTGAGGACCATCTTCTATTTCTAACTGATTCAATTTCACATTTTACATTAGATTGGGAATATATACTAAAATATAAACTGAAAAGTTTTATGACTCCTTTTAAAAATTAAGTAGCAACATGTTTTCTTGTCTGAAATCTGCTTTCGCTATCGTGATTTGAATATTGCATATTGACATAATTTTAGTTTCCAACCATATTGGCTAAGTGACTATACCCAAAAGGACAAAGAGGACGGCCATTTAAGAAATAGCAATTATTTCTCGTAGTACCGTTTCTTTCTACTTAATCATTATTCTGGAACATTACAGCGAAAAATTTTTTTTGAGTCATAAAAATCTAAAGAAATCAGCATTAATCAACCAGCAACCAGTATTAAGTTATGCAAACAAGGTCATTATATCGTCGCTTAACAAGCAACACCAGCTATCTCAATATTTTGAAACTTCAAAGAAGGAGAAAATACTCAGTTTTTCACAACCAATAACGAATATTTCTTATTTTTTCCAACATCTCATATGAGCATGAGATCGCATGTTCCTATCAGACGTGAAAAAAAGTTAGAAATATTTGTTATTGGTTGCTCTTTGAAATTTCAAAAAAATTAAGATAGGTGGTGTTGCTTGTTAAGCAACAATATATAATCCTACCCAATTTATAGTATACTATCATAGCCAGATTTAAAAATTTTTACCCTTTTTTTTTAATTTTGCTGTACAAACCGCACGCGTTCCAAACTCGATTTTGCCGGTTACTTGAGCGACTTGTTAATTTAATTTTTTGCTTAGTTTTGGGACATAGTTTTGATTCCAAATTCAAAATTTCTTGTGAACCCTTTTAATACATGCATTCTGAAATTGATTTTTTTATCAATAAACTATTTATTGTTACTGTTTACTTAAACTCGTACGAGGTTTCTAGACTCACATAGAAACGAATTGTACTGCGAAAGATATTTATCAGGTTTCGAATATACCTTCCTCTCTATCCAATCTCCTCCTTCAAAACAAAGGGGCATTTTAATTTTCGCTAAAAAAAATCTCTTATTAAAGACAGATATATGAAATGAAACGAAATGACGTAACAGTATGAAATGAGTCGCATTTAATGACTGTTCAATTGACTTATATAGTCAAAGAGAACTCAGGTTGACAATCTGGGAAAGGCTGGACGGAATGCATCATTATGCCCAATTAAATAATCCCGAATATGGCCCAAATATATTCAAAAGTTATTTATGCATTATCCTTTTTTATAATTAGCACTTTATGTAATAAAATTCTATATTTAAGAAAAATTCTTCAGTTACATAGAACTTTTTTCGTAGTAATGAGTCCTATAGAAACACGTATTACAAGTAGTATATAATTCACCGATAAAGATCCCAGTCGTCAACTTGATATCTTTGACTATTCTTTCATTAAATTGGTTTAGCAAGTTTAATTATATTAACGTTCCGTTTTGGAGTAACTCGAGAGCTATTTTGGACGAGCCTCGTAATTCTGAACCGCAGTCAGATGACGAGGAAGGCGCCTGAGCTGTCACCTCCTTCTCCAAGCTTCCTCACCACACCACCAGGAGGACGTTTGATTCATGTCAAATTTAGCATGCACCAAACCCACAAACACGGGGAATCTTCGGTGGATTCGGGTTTTGAACCTGGAGCCCTCCGTCTCCGAAGCCTTATCAATAGGCCATCGTGGTCCCATTATTTCATTAAAAGGGAATTGCATTAAAATAAATACATATATATTAAAGCGAAAGTATCAACACGTGTTTTTTGCAGGAGTATATAAACTGTTGTACTCGTTTTCAATTTATCCTGAAGCGAGATCTAAATAAATGCTCCAGTACATATTTTTTTCTCTATGAGAAATAATTGTTTTATCTTAAGAACTGATTTCTAGTAAGAGAGATACAGGAAGATTTAAACAATATGTACTAAGCCGCAAGCGTTCCCTTCAAGCCACTACTAAATTAAAGTTATTAAAAAGAAAGAATGCAAATAAAACAGTTTTAATCGGGTAGGGGGAAAGATGGAATACATGGACGATTGCTAATCTGCGATTTTCCCTATGATGATTGATGAGCTGCCAAGCTATCCATAGAAAAGCCGTTTTTCCCTCATTTATACGTCATTTTGCCATGCGCAATAAAAGATTTGTTTGCAATTTCTATCTGCTCATTGCTGCAGCCCTTGCTTTCAATTTCCACAGTTTCCTTTTTCTGGAATGACGATACACTTTCACATTCAAAATGAAACATGGTTTAACTAGAATTTGTATGAAAACATGATCAAAATGAATCATTGTTTAACTAGAAGTTGTATGAAAACATGATCGAAATGAAACATTGTTTAACTAGAAGTTGTATGAAAGCATGATCAAAATGAAACATTGTTTAACTAGAAGTTGTATGAAAACATGATCAAAATGAAACATGGTTTCATTTCAACACAAAATAGCATCATATCAAAATTATTTGCAACTTTAAATCTCGCAGATAACGTTAGAAACCCCAGAAGTAAGGTATAAGCAAACTATACCGTGCTTCTAGGTCTAAAAGCTAAGGTATAATTAAAATGTGTATAATGTGCAACTTTTTTAATTTTGTACTCAATTTTGCTTTAAATTCTGCTCAGTAGTATCACTATTATTGCAATTTTTTTACGAGTTTCTGAGACATTCTATACATTTATGAACTTTTCTTGGTAAAAACGCTGTTTTTTCACTAATCGCTTCTTAACTCTCTGACTGCCGATTTCTTTTTTAAATCACTATTTTGAGCCAAGCGAATTGTTATTTCTGTGCAAGTATTTATTAGTATAATACGATTGAGGCTGTAATAGTATTGAGTAGACGCAATAGCTTGCGAAAATTGCAAGACGCAGCAGAAAATAGACTTGCTTCCTGCCCGCCGAAATCGTGGGATAAGAAATCAGATTGTTAAGTAGTTATCTTGGGAAAAAAAGAAGTTAAATGAGTTTATTATTATTTTATTTTGCCTCCACGTGAAAAATATTGAGCATACGGATGTTATTGTTGAGCTGAAAAACTGCTCAGGAAAACAAACTTATACTATGGTTAAAGCACTCTTTCTTTTAATATTACAGAAAACGATAGATGGCAGCACGACAATTATTTGTATTTCAAAATGTTTGGAAAATATAGAGTCCCGTAAGCGAGTATGTATTCATTTTATGTATCTCAGACATTCAATGATTTTGTTATAATTTTTGTTTCATTTATATCGCATTAGGTTCATAGATATATGTTTTGTTTTTATATTATGAAAACGTTAATTTTTAACAGTAACTAGTATGACTCTCAGAAACAAAATATAACATATTTTCAACATTTGTGATTGCGCACATTTCTAATATTTATAATGTCATTATTTTATTACAAACTACGAAATGTTAATGACTCCATTATTTTATTACAAACTACGAAATGTTAATGATTCCATTATTTTATTACAAACTACGAAATGTTAATGATTCCATTATTTTATGACAAACTTTGCATACCTTTTATCATCTTCAGGTATCAACAGAACACCTTGCCGAATGAATCCCAGAGATTAATAAATAATTTTTTGTATGTTTAATCATGCTATAATAGATATTAAACGAAATTGCGTTATAAAAGTTTTTCCGTTGTCTATAGTCAATGACAATTCAATTTGACATTGCTCACAAAGCTAAAAAAAAGTGCAGTAAATGACGTAATATGTTCCTGAACGCTTTAGAGATATAGATAGAGCTTCGTGTTGTAAAGTAAATTTGGTTTTGATTATAGCAATTTATTGCGAAGATAATTACTTGACGGTATTTAAATCTTCTACAAATACATCAGTTACCTTTATAGACATTAGGATCAAATGTGGGATTATTTAATGGGCGTAATGATTCACCAAATAGCTTTTTCTGTACTGTCAACATGATTTGTTACTGATTAAAGTAAGCCTTTTAAATTACAAACAGGTGTTTCAAACGGCAAAACGCGGGTATTTTGTTTTGTTGTTTACTTAAGGCTGAATCTTTATATGGAATCATTTCTATGAATGATTTTCATTATCACTATTGCTTTATTAAATATTAATGGATATAATAGCAGATATGCAATATAAATAAAAAAAGAAATCATATCTAATAAATATTTCTCTCTCTCTGTCTGTCTCTTATTATATAACTCATGAGAAAAAGATTACCGGTCTAAACATGGAGAAAAAATGCTCATATCGAATTATCAGTGTGGCTTTGAAATTTCAGAAGCAAAAAGAATCATCAGAATGAATTCAGCTACATTTGGACGTCATTTCTTTTAAAAGTCACGTGGTGTGCTACAGATATAATTCAATAATCTCTTATTTGTATAGGAGTGTAAACCATAACATCTATCGTTTTCTTACGTGTTTAAGGTAATCCTAAAATGCCACATATTTATTTTCAACAATACTCACATATCTGCCAGATATCGTAATATTGAGTCCCATTAAGTGAGAAAGGAGGTGCTTCATTTTCCAAACTTTTAAAGACAAACAAAGTTAAAGTGTGGGGCCGTCCAAATATTACGTAAGCATGTTTATGGTATTTTTTGTCCCCCCCCCCCCCTTGTCAACAAAAATAAGCAAATCGCAACCCACCTCTTATAATTACGTTACGTAATATTTGAACGGCCCCTGTTTGACTTGGTAGATTTAACTTAATAAGTGATTTTTCAATCGTTTAACGTAGCATCAGTGCAGTGTATCTTCCGTAAAGATCGTTTATCGTAGTTAATTATAGTTAAAGATAATGCTCAGAATTGGGGAGCTCATATTTCAGGATCCTGCTAATAGGATATTCAGGCCCTCGATTAACTTTTGGCAACCTTGTTTCAAGGCAGAGAAAATTTCATCGCATACGTATGTCATTTTCTAGCATGTCACTCTTCATATAATTGTTAAAATATTCAAAAAAAATATTATCAATAACGACACCTGACTACGCACACAAGGCTCTAAATTATACACAAAATTAAACTGAAGGCACTAAACTAACAACATTATTTACGCCGCAAAAATATAAGCGCCGTAAAAAATAAGTGTTTCAAATAAAACGTATCCCTATAAAATTAAAATTGAAACATGCTATCCTAACACCACGAAAATTTCAAAATTCCTATATTTTGATTTCAAGAATCCATCATTAAGGCTCTAGTATAAGTTTTTCTCAGTGGCATAGCGATACGAAAACAAACTTGACTTTGGGGACTGCCATGATGATAAAATGCTTGACTTCATTGTGTCTAAATCAGAAAATTTAAAAAGGAGAGGGGGAACTATTACTCGATGCTTGGATTTCGAAAATATACCGAAAATACCAGATGCCCTTGTAGAACTTTTGCTCAGTGGCATAAATATTGGCATAATACATATATAATTTGCATAAATATTGGGATATTTATAACTCCAAAATTCTTGATTCTGAATAAAAGTAAAGCGTGATTTCGACCTTTCTTGTTGACTTTTTGATGTCTTTTCATCACTTTTTTATAATATTTGGTTCATAACAACTTTGTTAAAAATTTTTTCAAATAATTTTTGGTTCATTAGGGTTTCGAAGTAAAACTTTAATTAAGAACATCAGATATTTTTAAAATTTTAAATAATAGACTTCTCTCTCTTATTTAAAGCGAATAAACGCCAGTTTTTCACCCCTCCCAGAATTACGCAATAAACCATAGCAACAAGAAGAAACTTAATAGGCTAGCTCATGTCGCCATCTTCCGATAATATTATGAAGTAATAACTCAACCAGATCGGAGAACAGCTTTTAATATTTCAAAAAGCATAAAATATTTTGAAGATAGATTGAAGCAGCGTGGAAGTCATTATATCAGTCATTTATCATACAGCAGCTGGCCGAGAGATCCCAAGATATCTTTAAAAATATATCTGTAAATGGCAAAGGACTGAGTTTGTTTTTAAGGAATATATGACGAGAGAGAAATTGGGACATATAAATTGAGTAACTCGAGGTTAATGGTGGGTGCTTCTGCTATTTTCGAAAAATGAAAATGAACCGTTTGTTAAAAATAAATAATGGTTTTAAAAAAACTGGTTAAACCAACAAAATTAAACTTATTATTTTCCTAAGCGGAATATTTTTTTTTATTGCAATTTGCCAAGTTTCGTTTTATCATTGTGTATTTAAAGGATATTACTTCTTCTCTAATAAATAGGAATATAAATTACCAAAACGGCGCTTCTTTTTTCTAATTAATGCCACCTACAGTTAATTATCTCAATGGAAACTTTAGAAGAAAAATCTTTAACTAAAAAGCACATAGAGACAAAAGGAAAAAAAAAAAAAAAATGTTTTCCTCTCATATTTGGAAAAAAAAACCATTGAAGTTTAGTTAGTCATATTTATAGTATAATTAAATTAGCATAAACGCACATCTATTTTTAAAAATTGAAGGTTTCTTTTCAAAACAAAAAAAAGGGAGGGTTAAAGAAAGAATAAGACAGAAGAAAAAAACCGGTTAGGTATTTTTTTTTTTCCCTAGAAACGATAATTTTTAACAGAAAAGAAGTTCAAATAATTTTTTCGACACCTCTTTGAAACATTAAAAGAAAGTAAAATTAAGGTTTTGTTTTACTAGCATACTTTTTTCATATTCAAATCAGAAAAAAATTGACTTCAGCTTTCCGAGATTGAAGTCTAATAGTACGAATCGTGAACTCTACTTTCTTAAATTCCTCCTAAACAGCTGAAGATACTAAATTATTTTTTATAAAAGTTTTTAAAACGTTATTATTGCAAAATATGTTACAATTCATTTTTATTCAAAGTTATATTAAAAGATTAATAATACATTCAAACTCTTTCAATGTTATTATAGTCTTCATTTTCATTACAGAAAATATATTAAAATGTTTTCGTGGTTGTAGTCATTAACGAGCCGAGTGATTAACTAATTTTCTTTATTATCCAAATATTTAAGTCATTTTCTGGAGAGTGGAGGACATACGTGCACCTTAGTTGAAGTTTTCAAGTAAAAAGCGAACAGAAAATCCCTGCATTTTCTCAGATAGGGATTTAACATATAGACACGTGATCAAAGTGAAGGGAATATTAGCTATTTTTACTAAATTACGTAAGTGTTTTAGGAAAAAGTCTGGCGGCAATAAGTCGCTGATTTCGCGATTTTTGTGGGCACGTAGAAGTAATTAAAATATTCTTTTAGTAATAAAAACGAGAGATTTAATATACCTGCAGCGCGGGAAATAAAACGAAACTGGAGTTTAAGAAAAGTGATTTTGGAATACATTAAGACTTTAAAATATATGATATTAGAATTTAAAGCAAAACTAGGTGAGATTTTTACATATATATATATATTTTAAAAGAGTCAATATCTTGAGAAACAACAAATACTTATTTTATTTTAATTAAAAAAAGGAATTTAGGTGAATCTTTTGAAAGGAGTAGATTTAATACGGAATTAAGGAAGAAAAAAATGTTAGTACAGTGAAACCTCTCTACAGCGGCCACCTTCGTTCCAAGGAAAATTGGACGCTCAGAGGGGTGGCCGTTTTAAAGAGATTTCAAGTTTGGAAGTACAAAATACGTATTGAAAGAAGTCGTAATTCGTTATCTATATTTATATATATTAAAGAGCTTATTTTTGTGTATATAAGTTTATATTTTTCTTCTCTATGTACGTCCAGACCGTTTAACTTACCGAAACCAAATACGGCACAGTATGGCAAATTAGTTTTTGAAAGGCCTTTCTTCTGCAAACGATTTTCATCGCGAAGGACGAAATATTATTCTTCTGTGTTTTAATTTACTAAACTTCGGGTAAAAAATCGTTCTTGCATTTTTCTCTCTTTTTATTGCCTTTTGATGTTTTATTTTGATACGTATATTTCTGGCAACATTTTGTTCGTTCTAAAAATTTTTCTTTTATATTTTTATCAGAAAAAATAATCTCCATTATTAACTACGTCGCACGATGCGGAATATTGTGTTTCCGCATTTTAATTTATTAGCGCCTGCATTTCTCTCCCTCGCTCTGTCTCTTCCTCCTTTTTTTTCTTTGTATTTCGATGTTTTATTTTGCAACGTATATATTTGGCTACATTTTGTTCTTTCTAAAGATTTTTAAGTTCATATTTTTAATCTGCAACGCCGGGAAAATTCTGTATAGTATAATTTCAAATTGTAAAGTTTGTATTAATTAGTGTACGGTATATTGCTTAAAAGTTTAAGAGAAATTCTCCTTTTTCTTTTTTCAAACTTCTCGCATTTTCATTCAAACCATACTGTTATAAGTAATTAAAAAGCTAGATTTTGAAGTTTTAACTCAACAAGAAAGGATTCAAAGGAGAATTCACTTGTTGGGAAACGTTAGTGACAATATTTGCAGAAAAAGAAACGGAGGGCGGGGGGGGGGGGTCTATGAAAAAATTTGGATCCCGAGCAACGCCGCGTTACAGCTAGTTTCTGATGAAGCGAATTTTAAGATTAATCTAATAAAAAATGTACTTTATTCAAATATTTCTCCCTCTCACACTCTTTTTTTGTTAAATATAATTTGTGTTTCCTTAAATCTTTCAGCTTTTTCGAACTTAACTTTTTTTCATTTTTTTTAATTGGAGAAGTAAATCCCTCAACGTTTCGTCGTAGTCAATGAGGAATGGGCAATAATATCACCTATTTTTCCTAAAGTCTGTTCAACTCTAAGTTTCATTTTCTGATGGTCGCAACCCATATCAGCAGCTTCTTAGTCAGAATCTCAATCACATCCTGAAAGCAACAAATAAACTCCTGCATGCCCAATCCTGACAGCCAGAAGTACACTTTTATCCTCACATGGGGGAAGCGAATGATCAATTTCGATCAGAATCCCTTAATAAAAGGTCCAAAGTCAGAGAGACAAAAGGAATGAACATACTGATATTGAACTGGCCGCCAGTCCGGTCTCACAGAGGGGTTTGAAGGGGGTTATTTCTGAGGGGTTGTTTTAGCATTATGTCTATGGGCCAAAAATTCAGTAACAAACACAAGTAACCGTTGAGTGGGATTACTGTATACAAGGGGTGAGCGCTTACATAAGTTTTACTGTAATTATATAACTGTATTAATAAGTTCAGTAAGTCAAATAGTTAACTCCAAAAAAGATTCCTTTCGCACCATTTTCTACAATATTATTTCTGTTGTGGGGGAATAATTTTGTTAATGGTTATAAATAATTTATAGTTTTGTTAATAGTTATAATAAAATAAGTTGTGAGATATTATACTTCATCCATATTTTTTAAACAAAGCGGTATGACCATTTCTGTTTCTTGCTCCATTAGGGAAACTAAGCCAACTTTCAGCGGTTTTTTTATTTCTTTCTTTATTTATTTTTATTTATTTATTTATTTATTTGAGATCTGTAAAATATTAATTTTCCCTCTGTAAATCCAGAAGACGCCTAAAGAATTTTTAGCAATGAGACTGCAATACGCGAACAGTGAGTTATTTCGAAAACGTAAGAAAAAAAATCCTACAAACAAATGTTTTAAAATTTCCTAACTACCTCATTAAACTACGAGGGAAATAATTTTGATTTGTGTCTTTATTTTTAGAAATATATTAAGCCTGATTGCAACGCATTATTCTTTGAAATTAAACATATATCTAGATTAAGATATTAAATTTGAGAGTTAACAGTTACTTAATAAATAATTCTGCTGATTTACCCTTAATTTTGATCCTTAACCATAGCAGGTTAACCAATGCAATTTAAAAATGCAAAAAATAAAGCATAAAGAATTAATTTATGTTAAAATTAATCTTAAATTCATACAAAACTTCCCATTAACTAAACCGCCTGGGTGGTGGATAACAGTAGGTTGTATAAGGAAACTCTTAAAAATTCTGTGAAAATACTCTGTTTTCACTGCTTCGCAAATATCATGAAATTAAGATGCTATATTTTAAATTAGATCTCCATGTTATTTGTGGAAAGTCCCTCATTCTAAAAAGAAATCTTCCCACTTGGACTATGCGCAACATAATATCATTCATTTGACCAATAAAAGGAAGCTCTCGCAGTATGGGCGGAGCTTATAAAACAATTTTCAATTCTTATTGGCTGTTTGGTTTGACCCGCCTTGAAATCAACTTTGAAACTATTCTATTGGCCAAAAGAACGGTTCACCGAAGAAAAGTATTTTAATTTTAATAAATTATCAAAATTTTTCAGTCTCATTTCCTATGGGCATAAATCTCCTCGAGAGATATAAAAACAACTTAAAACAGTCTGAAATTAGAAAAATATAACAACACTTGCAAATCTGTATTTTTATCAATGGATATATTATTATTTGAGTTGCGACCCCTATTTACAAATTACGATATTTTTTCATGGTGATAAATAAAATATTTAAGATAAAAATAATGATGATAAATGATAATGGTGACAATAAATGGGCTTTCGTTTCCGAAGAAAATATAAAAAATTATTTATATTCAACTTATAGCTTTTTCTCCTTATTACTGAAAATAAGCATTTAAAGCAATTTTTAAATGAATTACAGTTATAAATAATTACTGCAGTTGCATGTTACCATACAGGTTTAGTGTATAACTATATTATATTTTTATTACCAATATACAAAAATGTTAATATATAGCCGCTAAATTTGTGAAAGAAATCAGAATAAATTTGTAAAAATTCGGAAAGCGGAATAAAATGTTAATACACACCAGACAGAAAATTTAAAAAAGTTTGCTTACATATAACCAAATCAAGTATTATCTCCAATCCGTAATATTAGCTGCTCGTTAACCAAACATATCTTATAACATAACAATCCTTATTACTATTACATTAATAAGTAATTTTTTTCAATTACAATGCATTCCTTACGATCGCAGTTATACTCATAAAATGTGAGCAACTTCTAATTCTTATGCCATTTATTCTGCGCTTAGATACTGACTCTGAAATACATTGTAGCATATACATATTATTTTACTGAGCCGATGTACAAAAATATTGTCTGCACAGTAAAATTAATACAATTAAAAAATATTTTATGTTTTTAGTCACATATCTGTTTTTCATCCTGTTACATTTTGATTCAGCAATCATTTAATTAGTTGTTCATATTTATTTTTTAGCACCATAAACGAGGGATTCCAGTCCCAGTTTTGCGCAGCGCACCTACAATATGACTGCACGAAAGCATTGTGTGCTTGTGTTAGATTATTTAACATTAATAGACAAAATAAATGCAGAAAATTATATTTATTGGAGGCATTTCACTTAAACTCTACAAATTAACGTATTCAATTATTTCTTTTTTTTTTTTTAATTTGGAGTCACAAAACCATGAAAGGAAGTGCTATTATCAGTTTCTGTGACTTTAATAAGTAGAATCATTTAAGAGAATTATTCTCATTGGAGTCATTTCACTTAAAATCTAAGAATAAACTCTAATTTTTTTCTGTTATCATTAATAAATAATTACCATTCCCCTATTTTGTTTTTCTATGTATTAGTTCACTTTTGGTCGTGATTTTTTTTGTTGTTGTTTGATTTATGGATGGGTTTGCGGGATATTTTGTAGCTTTTAGCTACTGTACCGGAAATTTTAGACGGTAATAAGTAACATAGAGGTACTAAAAAGATCAGGCACGAAATCAGACCGAGTATTTATTCAATTCTGACATCCAAGAAGGCTAACTAGCATCTCCACTTCTAGTGCTATACTAGCTAAAAAGATCTCAAAATTTTCCATCTGTTTAATTTTACCATCAATGTAAGGCAGAAGAGCAAATGCTTATATTTTAAAATTTAAAATTTAGGTATGACATTTTCACTAAAGTTAAAATCTAATTTTGAAAGAAAAATTTGAAATTCTGAAATTATTTATCATTATAATTTATTAAAATTAAGACAAGAAGCATTCTGACAACTTTATATCCGTTATCGAATGCTTCAGAATATTATCTTCTACTTTAAAATATATATATTTATAGATTCATATAAAATATTTAAAAAAATCAAATCGAGGATTAAAATTCAATTTTAAAAAAAAGAGTTTTAAAATGATGAGTGCTAAATAATGGCACTTGGAGCAAATTGGTTCAATGCTTCAACATCTACCTTCTTGATGACATTAAATAAACTACACCATAATTTCAAAATTAACAGTTTCATCATTATTTTTAATTTATATAAAGAAATAAGTAAAATCAAATGGCGTTAAATTCAGATGACATTTGCAACAGAATATATCTTATGACATGTGCTGTGATGTCTACCTTTTTTGCTCCTGCAAGAAACGCAATAGATTCCAATATTAAATTGTTGCCTCGCGTTTGACGTGTATCACGTGATAATTAATTTACTCCCTTAGTGATATTTTAAAAGAATATCCATGTGAATATCTCAGGTATATCAGATAGAATGAAGAATGTTACGCAAGTTTCTGATTGAACTTCAACGAAGTCATTCGGAATTTTACTGGATTTCATGTTATTAAATTTAATACCTAAATTCAAAATGCAATCTTTCTCTTTGGCAATTGTAATATGTATAATTTATATACAAGAAAAGAGGATCGTTAAATTTAAAGTTTGGAACGGAAACGTATTTGACATTTGAAGAAGAGGCCGTTTCACGTTCAAATATGTAATCTTCATTTAACCCTTTCTATGGCCGTGGGAAGTATACTTCCCACCAAATTCACCAATTCTTAAATGCAGTTTTTAAGGTTGGCGTAAGTTCCTACCAAATTTTTCGACGGAATAAAAATCTGGATATTACTGTTTCTTATTTCAAACCATATCGAAGTGTATTGACTTGATAATTAATCATTAATTAACTAAATTAATTAACAAAAAATAACGTCATCCAATAAGCTAAATTAATTTCTTTTCTTAAATTAATCTCAATCCCAAAGTTATTTTATTATACCACTACTTGAAAAAAATGGCCCTTTAAAGGGTTAAAAAGATAAATATATATTTTTACCAAATTTTAAATAAATTTCTGGTTGTAGAAACTAGGAAATTTTAAAACTAAAATTTTAATTTTTCATTGAAATTTATCCTTGTCTGAAACCAGTGGCGGCGAGGGAAACGGACGCCACTTTTTGCGAGAAGAATTCCTATCACCGTTACTGTCTAGAAATGTTCCTAGAGAAACTGCACTTTTCAAGCTAACTTCGTACGAAAAATCAGACAAAACTGAGAAGTTTTTAAAAACTGTTATTTGTGAAGCACATTCATTTGAGAATAGAAAACACTGGATTTCTTGTTTAGGCTATTCGGTTGAAAAAGGGAACTTATAGGTTAATGAAAAAGAACACAGTAAAACAAAGCAGAAAGATAATTCTTTGACAATTTTGTTTTCTAGTTTTAAAGTGTAATTGAGAAAGTTTTCACTTGTGACGCTATTAAACAAATATGTTATCTCTTTCTAAATATTATTTGATAGAAAAAAAGCACCCTTGAATAGTCTACACCTTTATAAACCGAATTAATCGAGTACTTTTTGTCTCATTCTAAAACTCACAAGATTAATCAAACAATTTTTGAAAGATCATAGAAATGATTGTTACTCAGTCTAAAGAAAAAAGCAATTAATTTGTGTTTTTAAAAGATGTTAATGTTAATTTCTGCCGTTGTCTGTAACTCACAAAAAATGGACGCGTTTAACTAAGTAAAATCTAAAAAACCGTTCCAAACATATTTCTAAATTAATATATTGAAGAAAAAGGAATGCATTTCTGACGGGTTTCGATTACATTACATTTAGGATTATACCAAATATAGAATTCAAACTATAACAAAATATTCGATTAAATGCTCGATTACATGTTAAAAATTTTGATGAAATAAATTGAAAAAATACAAGACAATATTCCAAAGGAGTGTCATTTTTTAACAAAACAGCAACAAAAAGGGAATGTGATAAAAGTAACGAATTAATTTTTTTTTTACAAATTTATTGTTTATTCATATTTTACAATTTATAGTTTATAATTGGTCGAGTAAGAAATAAGATACTCGGTGAGATAGATATCATTTACAAACTAGCTAAAAAAATACTGGTTTCATTTTATTTATTTCATTTCTAAGTTCTTTTACTGTCCTTGAACAAACAAAATGCGTTCTCCTACGCAATCTGTTATTGCATAATTTTTAGTTCAACCTTTTATAAATTACTCTCATCACCAAAAGACTGAGAACGACCCAATGCTATCGTCACAATTTAAGAAAACAAAGGCAATGTGGTGAAGTTAGAGAAAGTCTCTTGAATATGTTACGATAGTTATTCCTCCGTCTAATAGCCCATTACAGTGACATTAATAGTGTATTATTATACTTCGTTAAGAAATTAGTATGTTTTTGTTAACACATCCAATTCAAGTGATGCAAGCACAACGCAAGAAGGCAAAACAAAAAATAAAAACCTTTATTAAAGTAGAATGAGAACGACCCGATGCAATCATCACAATTTGAAAGAAAAACAAAAGCAATGGGATAAAATTAGAGAAAATCTCTGGAATTTGTAATGATAGTTATTCCTCTGTCTAATCGCCCATCACTCTGACATTAATAGTGTCTATAGTTCGTTAAGAAATTAGTATGTTTTTGTTAACACATCCAATTCGAGTGATGCAAACACAACACAAGAAAGCAAAACAAAAAAAATATGAGAACCTTTATTAAAGTAGAATGAGATTTTTATGCGTTTCTTTTACGAGAGTCGTCGTGCTTTTTAGGGTGCCATTAAAAGTTGGCTACCAACTTTACTACTGATTAATGGAATCCTTTCTCGAAGTTATCCGCAAGCCTTTGATCACGGCCATTTTGTTTTTAGGGTACGCGGAATGTAAACAGAAGATTGGGTCCCGTCTTATGGCCGTTTTACGCGGCTCAGTAACGGCCTTTTTACGGCTCGACCACCGCAAGACCGGCATCGTTAAGCCCGTCGAATGGCCGAAACTTTATAATTTGCCCCGGGTACTTCGTTACTATCGAGATTTTTTTCACTGCACGCGTCCGTTCTTTTTACAGAGGCGAAGCACCGAACTTCGTCCCATTTTGCCTTTTTTTTCCTTCTTCGACGAGCTTCCTCGTTTTAGGAGGGTAAAGTTTTGTTCGTTCCTGGAATGGCATCCGCAAATTTTCTTGGATTCCAGGATAAGATGGAATTTTTTACCAAGGAGACATAAATGCCCTCGTAAGGTGCACAGAATAGTAAAATAAGCCTTTTTTTCCAGCGCAGAAACATTTGATTGGGCATCATTTTACAATGTAAACTATGGAAGAAAGTTTATGAGAAAAAAATTATAAACAAAAGTTTCTCTCTAAAATGTAGTTGAAACTATGAATGGGGTTACACAATTGTTTTTCAATTTTTCAAAAGTGCTGATGGTGGAACTTTCTGAAATCCACCAGTCCTATGTTAGTGGGAAAAAATTATTAAAGTATTCTAGTGGTTTTTAAGTTCGATTACAGCGTTCCACACAAATTTTTATCGCACTTCTTCCAGTAGCTTTTTTAAAAATTTTAAATAAATAAACTCCAAATGCATTTTGTGCTCCTTATAATATAAGATCTTTGAAAATAGAAGAGAAATAGAAAAACACCATAAAGGGCAGAAGTTTGATCAAAGAAAAAAACATAATAATTAAGAACAAGAGATTACCGGTTTAGTTGATATGTATTTAGTAATTCAGCGTTCCCAGAGAGGCTCTTAATAATGTCCGACCCCCGTGGAATGCTACTAGTCAAAGCCATTTAAGACAAGATATTTGGATTGTATTAAAATTCGAAACAATTTCCGCAAGAAAAATGATTTATCGCATAAATATTACGTATTTATCTATTTTTGAGAAAGGTGTCATTTGAATTAACAAAATAAACCGTTTCTTATTTTGGTTTTCATAATTTGTTTGTATTTATTTTCTAGAATTTCTTGTCCTTTTTTTTCATGCCTTAGTTGCTATATTCTGTTGCTTCGAGATCTCCCCAAGAGGACGCACCCCAAAGTGTGATAATCACTTAAGTATACATCGAATCTCTGTATAAAAATGAAGATTTTGAGAGGAAATAAAAACATATACTAATAGCACAGAAAATTATGTTTCTAAAAGCCGAACGAAAATTGGATACTTTAAGTTTATCTTAAAGCCAAAACAAAATTCTAAATGAAAAGAAAGATTTTGCCGCGGAATCTTCGCTAAAACTACCATTGGAATGCTGGAATCAGACAGGATATCTTAATGTTCAATTTTAATCAATAAAGTATTTGAACCTATGCGAAAAACATTTACTAATCCTTATGTTTCCATTTTTGAATTTCTCTGATGAGCCAAATGCTCTATCTTAAAGTAAGTAAGAACTATACAGAATGATTTCAACGAATATACCTCACATATAATTCAGTACACAATTCAAAAATCAAATCTTTAGAAGATGATTTTAAATCAGCTTCTAAAAGTGCTTAAACAATCATCAAAATAAACCAAACATCCTATCAACCAATACTACAGCCAAACTCGTAGATAAATTCATAGATCTTCAGAAAAGTTGCTCGACTCCGCTCTTTTCCAATATAATTTGCTCTAATGGCATTGCTGACTCTTCAACGATATTTAAACGCTTTCTTACGGTGTAGGAAAAAATTAACGTAGAAACTCGAATAAAGAATTTAAAAATAAATGAAATTATTATTTCCATTAAGATTAGATGGATTTTTTTAATAAACATTTACTTTTATTATATTACCTAGATATAACAGATTTTCCCCCATGAAAAAACAAAATGTTGCGATTCTACTCTGCACATACTCTAAGAATTTTTTTCCTTTGTAAACTTTAGCGTTTATATTTTTTTCCTTTGTTTACTTATAGCGTATAATTCAATTCAAAAGAATTCCAAGTAAACCCTTAGGTTATTGCCCTTATTTATTAAAACTAAATTTTTTAAAAGCATTTCTTTTTTTAGTAATCTTTCTGAACTTTCGATAAGGATTCCACAAACTGTAATATTATGTCAGACAATGTCTGATGAATTATACATACAGCTCAGAGCAAGCATGCTCCAAATTTAACATTCTGAATTTTAGTGCGAAATTACTGTGACGATTGTCTTCATTTAAAGGAACAAGATCTCGCATGCATTACTTTGTACACACTGTAAGCACATTTGTTTTGTAAACATCTCACTGACTCCTGATGTGGATACAAAGCATTTTCTTTAACGAGTGATGAAATCCAGTTACTTATTGTTCAACAATAACAATTCTTTACAGAACCAACCTTTCAGAAGTTACTAATTGAAGTATGACGATAGCCTAATCAGGATCAGATTGCTTCAAGGTCATACCATTTAAGCATCATTATATTAACTGCGACTTCAAGACCTAGTTTTATGTTTCTATTTATGTGGAACAGGTTTGATTGTTAATCTCTCAAATCATTGTTACCCCGACGTCATGTGATAATGAGTCCCTAAGATAATTGCTTAACCCTCTGACTGCGATTTTTTAATCACTATTTAGATGCAACATTTGCAAGCATGTTCAAATACTGTTGAGACAAGTGAGTTGTTATTTATATGCAAAGCTTTACTAGTATTATATGATCCAACGCTATATAAAAGTACTGAGTACTCACATTAGCCTGTGAAAATCGCAGGATGCAGCAGAAAATAGACTTGCTTACAAGGAAATCACGGGATACGCAGTCAGAGGGTTAAAACTATACAATGATATGTTTCAAAAATAAAGCAGAATTTTGATATATAGTAATTGGATCTTGCATTAATTTTAATTAATCCTAAGGTATATTTACTGCACCACAACAAAATTTGTCTCCAAAAGCAAAAAAACCTTTACATGCCTATCAAAAATGCTACTTTCATTGAAACATTAACGTCTTCTTCTAAAGTTAATTAATTTTTTTTTTCAAATAGCAACATAGATCCGTTCATTTATAAATAGATTTAAAAAAAAATACTTTTGAAGTAGGGTAAACAAGACAATTATTGATACCCTAATATTTAATTTTTAAAATTAAATATTAGGGTATCAATAAACTTTCATGTCAAGATTCAGTTTTACCTAACTTAGGAAGACAGTTAAAACTAAGCTAAATAAGCATGAAGGGATGTCAATAACTGTGATTTTCACTATTTTTTTTCTCAATCAGTGGCGAATCCAGGATTTGGTCGGGGGGGGGGCGCCCCTGAGATCATAAAAATCTGATAGCGTCGTGACGAATGTCAAACCTCATGGCTTATGTAAACCAAAACACTTTAACTTTACAGACTTGACTCACCTGGCAGTAAAAATCATAAAGAACACTACAATACTTTTGATAATTTAATAAAAAATACAATGAAATAACCAGCCCAAAAATGTCTTCGATCGCGTAAACGTTACAAGTACAAGCGGAGTGACTATAAAAGTAGAAAATTTTCTAGACTTTCAAGCCAGAAAACAATGATGACACGTTTTTATTATTATTTTCTTTATAAAAAAAGGGAAATTAAGAGCAAACAGTTGTATGATTTTAAATAAAATCAAGAATTCTGGCTTAACTGGGGGGGGGGGGGGCGGCAGCCCCATAGTCCCCCGTGGATTCGCCACTGTTCTCATTGTGCGGCAAAATACTTTCAGGGATAATTTTTTATGGAACCCTTTATTCAGCAAGTAGAGAAATTCAGGGGAAGTTTCTTGGATCACAACTTGATTATACTATTTTTTCCAAGAATTAATAGTATAAATATTGCGTTTAAGTGAGTCAATAATTGTCTCGTTTATCTTAAGCATTTTCATTATGGTGTTAATTTTTTTCATGTTTCACTTTTCAAAATCACTTGTCAGCATGATTTCGTAATCTTGTAAAAAAAAAAAAAAACATTCAAATTTGAAATACTTTTAACCATTTAGACCATAGAGAAAAATTCATGGTCATATAAAAGAGAAAATTTATTATCATGACATCTAATCATCATAAAAATTTATCTTTAATGCGAGACGCATGATAGTTGGAGTAATTTTAGATATTCAAATTAATTATTGCATTTTCTTAATTGGAGTAAAATTTGAATAAATACAACAAAAGGTTCTCTTATTTCGCTCTCTTAGAATTAAATAACGATAATTGAGTTGCTACATCTCATTTCTGATATATTTTTCAGAAAAAAAGTAAATTGCTACGACGAAAAGAAGGTAATGTCTATTTCCTTTTAAAACGTGTCCTCTCTTTAACCCCATGAGCCCTATCCCGCCTCAAACCGCCTCATTCAACACAGGCCGGACTCAGGCGGTTTCGGGTGCCTGGGTGAATTTTACGGGAGAAAATTAGTTCCTTTCTTTGCTGACAATTGATCGCGCAACCGAGGGTGTAGTCCTCCTGGAATTTCTGTAGAGAAAGGGAGGACTTCAATCTGATTTCATGAATGAAAATTTACTCCAGTTTTTGAGGCACTTGAATTCTTACTCTAGCCGGGTTCAAAGAGTTAAGTAATTTAATTTTTTTTTTTGTCTGTTTCATCCTATATGGTTGTAAAGGAATTTTGATGTAATTGTACTGGAAAAATATGCTTCAAATTATGCACTTCCTTTTCATATCAATATAATATCAAAATACACCCTGATTTTAATTATAATAATAACTTGTCTGATAAATTAATAAAAACTTCCCTTTTAAGAGATCTAATAAGTAAAAAGAAGGATTATTGCTTTCTGTCTTCAACTTTTGAAAATCTGAATCGACTTACGCTTCATCGTGCATTTAGATGACATGATTTTTTTAAAGAAAATCTTCAAAATAGTAACAAGCATTTTTACTAACTCTCACTCTCACTCTTACATCT
>BGPR01004670.1:69566-91068 GCA_013235015.1 Araneus ventricosus | reverse complement strand
ATTATTATTATTTTTTATACATTTTCTAAGAGAAAATTCAATAAAAGTTGCTGAAATTAACCATAATGTCACCCTCCAGGTAAATTGTGATTTACTTGGAATCCACTTTAAAGCTGGAGTTCATTGTTTGTAATGTCTACTTTGTTATGAATGCTAATTTGTTTTTCAAGCTTCTCAAAATAGCAGTTTTTCTTATTACAAATATTCTTTGTATAAGAATGAAAAATACTTTTAAATACATTCCACTTCAATAATAAAATCTATATGATTCTAGAGCATAAAGAAAATCAAATAAAATTAAATTAGGAACTAAAACAGATTTAAAAATAAATTTAAACATACACAAAAAAATTTAAACAATGTTAAATGTTTCCTAATACTTATAAAAGCAGTAAAACTCTATAATTAAATATGCATATATTCCTAAGTTAATGATGATTGATTTTCCACTCAAAAAAGCTTTTGCTCTCGTTTTGGAAAAAATACGGACAGCTACTGATTTCTTTGTCAATATTTATTCATTCAGTACGATTTTGTTATTCATCTCAGTTTCAACTTATTTAATAATATTTGGTTAATACGTTTTTAAGTTAATGATATTTGGACACACGTTATATATGTGTAAAGAAAATTAATTAAATCTTTTGTAAGCTTTTCTCTAAAAATCCAATATCGAATTTAAAAAATTGGTTTCTATAGAAAAATTAAATGAAATGTTTACCTCGTAGCCCAAAAACTCCCATTATTTTAAATCTTTTACATTGACAGTATATATTGCGATTTCTAGACTTTTTATTTTTTGGCACAGAAAAAATTTTCCGGTTTGAGAAAATATTTGCTACTTAATTGCTTGTTAACTTTAATAAATATTCATTTATTTATATTTTGGTTATATAAATTCTGTTCGAAGCTACCTGTGAAATATAAAATAAAGTAATCAAAAGTTTATAGCTCAGAAACTTTAAAATTATAAAACAATTTCTACAGTGTATAAATCAGATTATAAAACTTCAGCACATCCAAAATTGTACGTCAGGGTGGGCCTAAAAAAAGCAATTTTTTTCACGTTGTTATACTGCGGAAAAGTGGCCAGTTGGTGAGAAATAAAAGGAGAAAAAAATTAATTAAATTGATTGATATCTTCCGCTCCCAAAAAAGCCTCGAAAATCCTAAAAAGCAGCAAAAATCGACTGTATATCATTAATTTTTAAAATTTTCCTTGATCTCTTTATAATATCACTAACCTCTTTCGGAGACCAACTTGTTCGCTGGAACTATGGTTTCAATTGAATCTTGTATAATTTTATATTCATGGTTCCCTTAACAATATAATTTTTTTAACTTCAGATTGTGATAGATATTTAACCCATGTTCTTTTAGTGGCCTTGCACCTGTTCTGTTCATTGTCTGCATAAATGTCCATAATGGAGTCAAATAACTGACCATGTCATGTACATCTAATTGCATATTGTCGGTGCCGTCTTCAGTTTCTTATCCCTCTTGCAAAATATGCATTTGATTTCAACATTAAAATTGTGCAGCACATTTTATGGTCATCGGCATGCTAGTTGGATTAAAACATGTTGAAAAAAAGAATGAAAACATTGCAACCATAATCATTCATCTTATTGGATACATTTCTAAATATGTGTAAAATCTCAGAGAGCTTGATTTACAGATTCCATAAAAATTTTGATGAAATAACATATGAAAAGAAAATGTATTAGGATATTACCTCAGCTTTCAACAATGAAAGAGAAACACGCAATTAAATATTTATTTACACAATGAAAATGGTTTGAATTGCGTTGCAACATTGAAAAGTATTGCTGCAAATTATGCCAAAAATACATTAAAAATTTATTAAAATTAAAGAAAAATTTGCATGGAAACTTATTTGATATCATTGAAAAGGTAATGTTTTACACTTTCAGTTGGTATAAAAACAATTTTTTTGCTGTAATATTTTTCGAAAATTATTAAGAATAAACGTCAAAATTGCGTTTAATATTTAATTAAATAAAATTTGAATTAAAATTAAAAAAGTACTCCGAAGAGCACATTTCCACTCTCCCAAGTATACTTGTGCCAAATTTTGTAGCTCTAGGTTCAGCGGTCTGACCTGTAGAGTGACAACACACACATTCTTCTTTATTATTAGTAGAGATTAGCTGTCACGTACTCAAAATGTTAAGAGTAATAAAATTTATTTTATCGAAATCTACCTGTTGTAAATTTATTTCAAAGTTGACAAAATAAGAAAGTGAAACTACCTCAGAAAGTTTTTTGTAGTTTCTTATCATTACCATAATCTTCACACATAATATTGTCTATGAAATGGTACAGATCGTTGTATAAGCATAGCAAAAGGGTTATTCAAGTATTAAAAAAATATCCATTCATTTATTTTCATTGTTTTGTGCTTGTTTATTATGAAACTAAGCTCCAAACCTATAACATTATTTGTCAGTTCACAACATATGTCTAGAATATAGAAAGTAAAAAGAATTAACACACCTTTTTAAGAAAGCACTTAGGCTGTTAAAACCTCTTTATGTCTGTTAAATTTTTTGCATGGCATTTTATTCATTCTTCGCACCAGATAATACTTTGAAAGGCTAACATATGAGAGAATTCCGGCAATGCAAGGAATAGTGTCTTTGTGATGAATCCATTTCCGGACTCAGTTCCGCAAGTTTTCCGCGTTACTTCTAACCAGCGAAGTTCGTTTGGATTTTGAGGCCATGGGAACATATATCAAGTTGATTAATATTTAAAACAAGCAAAACTGGAACATTTGAAGAAATGGCAGTAGCATAATTGTAAAGAAATTATAGAATGTTAAATTTTTTCCTTTAAAAAAAGGTTTTGGCTACATCTTGAAAGGAAATTATATTTCCACTATAGACCATTATTCAGTTTTATACTTAAAAAGAGCTATTTTGTTTAGTTTTCAGAGAAACATGTCTTCAAGCACACTTCAATGAAGAAGAATGGCTATAGATCGATTAATCTATGTTATATAATTTTATGCACAGAAATATTACAACCATTCCTTATAATTACAATTATACACAGAAGCCTTACCAGAAGCAGAAAAACTACTACGGCAAACGCGAGATGTTGCGTGCGATTTCTGGCTAATTTCTTCAAAGTAAAATTTAATATAAAAATAGAAATTGACTCGAGAATGCATTATCAGGGTTTAGCGAGATAATTTGTCACATATGTAGGGTGATTCGAAGACTGCCGATAAGATTAAATTATATATAGTTTAGAACAAAAGCAAATATGTTCTTCATAGGAAAATAGTGAAGGAAGAGTCATTTGCTTGTACTTGTGGGTGCACTGTAGTCTAATCTGAATTCATCAATTCCGGCTTTTTTTATTTCAGCTAAATTTGCAGTGAAATTAATATACACTGAAAAAAAATTCTGGTCAAAATTACCAGAATATGGTAAAATTTACCGTATTGTCTGGCTCATATGGAACACCATAAAGTACGGTATTTTTTACCGTAGCAGTTTAGTAATCACTTTATGGTAAAATAACCAGAAAAATATCGTTTATTTACTACGCTGTTTTATATGGAATTTGGTATTATTACCGTACGCAAAGGTAATACTACCAAATAAGATGGTAATTTAGACCATTATTTTGATAAATTTACCAGAATAACTCTGATTCTATTACCATAAGATGGTAATTTAGATCATTTAATTTGATAAATTTACCTGAATAACTCTGGTTCTATTACAAATTATTTGGTAAAATTTGAGATACTGTATGTCCATTTAAAATGCCAATCGCATTAATATTTATTTATTTTTGTTTTTTGACCGGTAAAATTTTACTCAATTCGCAACATCACTACGATTTTTTAAAAAGCAGAATGTTTGTAAATATACAAATGCCTGAGGCAGAGTGAAAAATTAACTATAAAAATAAATGCAAAAACTCATTGACTCATTTTTTATAAATTGTTAAATATATTAAGTAATGTTATAATTACTAAAATGTATCATTTCTTGGTAATTTAATTTTCTTTATTAATATACATAATATGCAGTGAATTTATTTTAAGTATTTAAGAAAACAAAAGCACAGATTTCAAATCAAACTTTAATTTATTGGACAGTGTTGAGAGCTTGCTTTTATAATTTCTCAACAGGAAGTGACTGCATTACGTAGGAAGTGATGTAATCTCCAGAAAGTTCATGAAGACAGTAGAAATAGGTTGAAAGTTCGAGGCCCATCTAGAAAATTCCTTTTGTTGGCAACTTCGCCGCCAAGTCACCCAAATTGTCGCCAAATATATCGCCAAGATTAGCAACTTAAGGAAACAACTTTATAGCTTCTGTTGGCCTCCACTTCTGTGATTGCTTTACAATTTATTTGTAGAACAATTCCTACAAATAAGTTGGCGTAGACCGTTGATAAGTCTTCATCTAAAAAATGTAAAACAATTGAATTAACATTTTGAATGATTCTTATAGTAAGGCAAAAACGGTTCTTAATATGTTAAGATCTCGCAGACTGAGTCAAAACTGAAGAGATCTCCCTAAACTTACTTTTTTTTTACAAAATCTAAAACATTGAGCAATCCTTTTAGAATGTAATGTAATTTAGAATGTAATGTTTTATAATTAAAAATAAATTATCATAAAAAATGAGTTCGGATTAATTATCGATCACTTAAAGTAGTACTCTCATTTCTTACGTTGATTGCTCTTGACTTCATCATACAAAAATTTCAACAAAGAAATGATAAAACAAAAATGGAAGCATTTTAAGGAAAGCTTAACCTTTACTAAATAGCAAGCTCAAAAAGCACTGAGCACATAAGCTCTCCCTTTCCTTTACCTCTTGTAAAATAGCAAGATTACTCAATTTATTAAAAAAGTGTTGGTACATTTGCGTTTAAACTAAGTGGATACTTTTTCTGTTATCTACTAGTTCACTTTCAATAAAAAAATAACAAATGAATGATTTCACACACAAATTTTAATTTTTAAATCATTAATGTAACATAGTGAACACTAATAGCTGGCTGCTGCTGCTGCATAAATGCTAATAAGCAAAATAATTTTGCTACCACCTTGATATTTCAAGCATATTTAAAGCGGCACTCATATGTCCCGGTCGGGGCAAAGGGGTTTAATTAAACATTATACAAATTGGAACAAAATTTCAACATAAAACACACTGTTTTTTATATTATTAAATTCAGCAGTTTTTTACCCTTTTTATCAAGATTTATGTTCTATTCTCGCATTAGACCTCTAAAGGTAGAATCTTGCCTCACTTTTTCTTTTCTTTAAGCTATGTCCATTTTCTTCATACAGTTATCAGCAGCTAAAAATAAATTAACGACCTATTTTTTACTCAAGTCCATGTTTTTGATCACATATCCAAAATTGAAAGCAAATATATGAAATGGTGTACATATTTGGAAAACTAGTTTTTTCTTACCGATAACCAAATAATTCTGATTCGGATATATATATTATGTCCAGAATAAAAGTAACTAGAATTTCTTACGAGGTTTTAATTTAATGTAATAAGGAAACTATTTCCTTATTTTAGAAATTTTATTTAAATTAATTAATCAGCTAAGTAAAAAATAATAATGTCTCCTGGATTAGAAACTTATAATTGTATCAATTTTAAAAATTAGTTCTAAAAACTTTTAACATTATAACATTCTCATAAAAATAAAAACATTAAGTAGAAGCTAAACGATAAAAAATTATGTACTAATATAACATTATTTTAGCAACCTGAAATATTTTTTAAAAAATTAATTTAGAATGTTTTACGAGCCAAAAAATCAAAAATTGTTAAATCAAGAGTATCATAAAATTATGCCTTCGTTTCAAAATGCTTAAAAGGCAAGAAAAAATTGCCATCAAAAGATAGGCTAAACTTATTGCCGATCTGATTCGATCAAGAGAAAAAAAAATGGCACCCTCCGAGAAAGGACTCTATATTCTTTTTGCTCCCGTTCTCATCTCCAACTGACAAAAACATGTCAACAACCCGCCACTACAGTTAAGTATAAAAAAAAAAAAACGTTTTATTTGCATTCGAAGTATTGCCAACCGCAGATGACTAAACGCGCACCTATCCGGTTCGAATCATTTGAGAATTCGAATCAACCTAAGATCATGGTATGTAATTGGAAAAATAGCCAGGGACTCTACTGTCCCCGGATCCGAAAATAAATTTATTGCTAATTTTTTACTAAATGTCTAACAAGACAAAAACAAAAAAGAGTTATAATTATTCCACCCATCCATATTCTTCATAAAAAATATATAATTTTAGATATGACAGTTTTAAGAAGCACAGTAAAAATAATAGAAAGATGTTCAAGTTATGAAGGGAAAAAAACGTAATAGGAACATTCTTTCAATTTGTTCTTATGATCACTTGATTTTGATAATTTTCGTATTATTTATGAAAGAAGTTTCCAAATAAAATACAGGAAATAACAAATTATTTAATTTTTGCTTTTACCATTATCTGATGTAACAAAAAACTATTGAAAATTCAATATTTTTGACGCATTCCTTTTCACCATATAGATGGAAATAAAATTAAACATATCTTCATATATCTGTAGCAATTGTTTAATTACCTAGTATTCATAATCTTAATTTTTTAAAAAAGTAAAATTTCGACATTTCATTTCAGGAAACGGTAGCAAAACGAACTTTAGGCGCAATTTACTTATGAGGAAAAGTTATTTAAAAATAAAAGGCAATTAAATATTAAATTATTGGCAGAACATCGACGAAGTACACATTAAATGTATTAAGGAAGTGAACAATATATTTTCATTTTTTCACATTGTAAAAACAAAGTTATGAGCTAAGAAATTTTCTAATTATTTAAAGATTTTTACCTTTGATTTATACATTCAAATGTAATGGGTTCGAAGGTCACCGACTGGGCATAAACCAAAAAAATCGACAAAAATCGTTTAATATGATTGATATGAAAAGAAACTGCAAATAAAGTATGCTTGTGAACATATATATGCATATATTTACCTTATTTTTTTCTTCGACATTCAATTTAACCAGCTGTCAAATTTTTCACTTTCAATAAATGAGAAATTTTATTTAAATATATACTCACAAATCATATACACTTAATTCAACATTACCGAAAAATCAATTCAAAATAAAATTTAGTACTTACCAGTAAACTCCTGTTACCAGTTCTTCAAATCCCTACTCCTTTAGCTTTTCTTTAATGTCTATTTTCAATGGGTATGCAAATATCCAAATCAGCTCTAACGCGAGAATGTCCCGTCATGCTTAACATGGCCGAGCGAACAGAGAAAGATTTTTCGTTTAATGTTCCTTCATTTTCAAATTGAAACTTTTAGTAAATTGCACTACGCACTTAACAGATACATAAAACAGACACCGCTATGGATTGATCCATCAGGGTATAGAATGTTTTCACACATAAACACTTCATTAATGTCCTTCTTTTCTCTGATATATTGGTATGCTTGAGGAGGAACGTTATCTACTTCAATCCAACAAAGTGCCGCCATATTTGAGATTTACCATACGGCATGGTAAAAAAAATAAATGCACTGATACCATTGTACTTGGTAGATGTCAGAGAGGTCAGCATAGTCAAATAACCAAACATATGGTAAAATGAACGATACTTTCAGAAGAATATAATCTGGTAATTTTATCGTGATTCACGTAAAAAAACGAAGTGTATGATATGAAAACCGTTTTTCCTGGTAAATTAGCTTTTCAGCGTTGTAATTTTAGTAAACAGGTGGGTAGAAAGAGGCATAATTTCGAAAACCAGAAATTCTCGTAAACCGTTACCAGAACGAGCAGTAAGATTATTAAACAAATGATTTAAATACCGAAAATTTTGTTCATTGTCACCAGAATTCTGGTTTTATTACCAGAAATACCATTACCATACAAATATGGTTTTTATGCCAGAATTTTTTTCTCAGTGTAGAGTTGATCAACATGCTGTGACGGTAGATATGCATTTAGTGTAAGTGTGTTCGAAGCAGCGATAGCAAAATGAAGAAGAACGATGCTTTTGTTTACAGTGCGTAACGAGGGTAATCGGAGACTGGGATATAATATGATTTTTTCTCCCTTGTGCTCATCAATGGTTTAGCAAATGTAAATGGCTCCCGGGACATGTACTTATTTTTTCGCTCCCACGTGATATTTTACTTTTAAAAAGTGACACAACCGCTCTAATGTTTTGACAAAGTGGCTCCTCTAAGACTGGAGCCCGGGGCATCTATACCCCACTGGAGCCCGGGATTCGCTACGCCACTGATTGTTCATTGAAAGACCTGAGAACATTGACATGCTCCTTTATGATCTGTCTGAGAATTTTCACCAACATTTTTGTGAAATAATTATCGTCCATAACAAATGCATATTATGAAAAATTCAATATTAGCTAGCATAAAATAGCTGAGAGGCATATGTGCAGGAAAACAGACTTTCCAATTTGCAATTTTTATAGCAAGCTACATAAATCACTTTACAGCAAGTTGAATCGTAAAAGAAATACTCTTCCTACAAAGGAAAATTTATAATTAAGAACTACGCTTAAGAAATTTAAATTTGATGTAGTCATTAATTGAAAAAAATCACTTAGACAATCTAGTAAACATTCTTTGGTGAAAAAATATTTTCAAGAATCTTCTAGAATTTTTAATATCTAAAGAAGCATTCTAATGGACAAGTGTTCCATGTACCTAAATAGCTTCCTGTAAAACGAATTGATTTTTTAATTCATTTCTCTATTTTGCGTTTAATCACTTTAAGGAATACATTTTGTCTTTTATTTTCCATTGTATAGTCTTAATTAAAAGAAAAAATAATTCGTGTGTTTTTTTTATTTAAAACCCACACTTTTCCGGTCTACCCCAAAGGGTGTAAGGCCTTTAGCAGACCGGTGGGGAAATATAAAAGCAATACGAAAATATCACTACGACATAAAACACAAAATCATCACAAACACAGCACAGAACGTTACAAACATTGCAAAAAACGGACAAAAAAAAATAAATAAAGTAACCTAAAACATACTCACAATAGAAAAAAAAGAATTTTAAAAGTACGTCACTGAATCGATATTACACTTGGACAGAACCATAAATTAATTGAATCTGTTTGATTTTTATCACCAGATCTGGAACCAAAATTAAAAATATTCAAAATACTCAAAAAGAGGAGCCCACAGTATGCATGCAAATGAGCAACAAAAGCACAAGCTCAGTACAAGACATCAGTGAAAAGAAAAAGGCAATAAAATTTTTTTGTAAAATATCATTAAAAAAAAGACCCCGTGGTCTCTCAACAGTCTAGAAAACAATAAAATCCATCTAAGTACACGTCAGTCAAACAATTAAAAAACAAGAACAGAAACAACACACCCCCAAGAACAAGAAGAGAAAAAACAAGGCCACCGATTGGGACCCCCCAAGGGTGAATACTCAATAAAATGTAGAACACTAAAACATTTTAATAATTCCAGGATTAACCTAAAAACAATATAATCAATTAAAATTAACTACGTAAATAAAGTGTTAAAAATTTAGGGTAGGGCACAGGGACAACCCACTTAAGTTTTTTTTATTAGTGGTGTTAAGGCAAAAGAGTAAAGGTATCTTAAAATAATTTAAGAGCAAAATTAATAGCAAGAGTGTTGCTAATAGTATATGCTTTCATTAATTCATTTACTGCAATTTTATTATGCATTAAATTTTTAAACCATATCTTTTTATTTTGCTCTGCAGGCTTCTTGAGATGGAATTCTTTGTTGAGCGTGCAGTCAAATAAATAATGATCTGCATCGCCCACCTGACCACAAGAACAACTTGGAGAATTCAATAAATCGAATCTATGTAAATAGGCCGGAAAAGGACAATGCCCACTAAGAAAATATATTAAATATTTATTAACGATTAAAAAATGTTGTCCATGAATGTTCTGACTCTAATAATAGAACTTGAGTTGTGTTGGTTTCAATAATTTTCCCATTCAAGAATTATAAACTGTTTGATTTTCAATTTGACATATGAATATGGGTCAGGAAGATCCAAATACTGCCCTATTGTGGTGGCTAGTTTTGCCTGACGATCGGCCCGCTCTTTACCTGGGTTACCGGCATGAACTTCCACCCAGGTCAAGCTAACCAACAGTCTGGAACTATAAATCATTTTTTAAATTCTATTTTCAAACTCTTATTTGGGCTCTGCGCTCGTAATTGCTTCTATTGAGAACTGACTATCAGAGTGGATATTCACCAGTTTATTATGTTCTAGAGCCCAGCCAGCAGCGAAGCCAATAGCCGCCAACTCGGCCTGAAAGACGGTATTTGTTGGATTCAGTTTGTATAAGAAGTCTTTATACGGTTCATTGTTTTTAAAAATGCACACGGCGAATCCGGTTTCATTATTGATTCTGGATCCGTCCGCGTACACATCATAAGTATTATCATTTATCTTACCAGTTAGCTCTATTATTTTTTTCGGGTGGAATTTCAGAAGTCCTTATAAATTTGTAAATTTTATTAATATTAAGTTAAATTTGAGCTTCGGTGGAGCGCATCACCCAAATCTGGAACTTAAGGTACATAGCTCTGGCTGCAATGTGAAGCGGGGGAATGCCAGTCAGAACATTCAGGACATTAGTGGATGTTGTCCTGTAAGCCTTAGTAAATTGCACTAAGAAGATTCTTTGAATGGAGTGTAGACGCTTGGTTTGGATCGTGTTTATGGACACTCCCCAAATTCCTGACCCATAAATAAGGGCTTTCTCTATAACTGTATCATACCAATATTTAATTAAATTTTTGTCTACACTCCAATTTATCTTTATAATTTGGTTAAAACGTTTAGTTAAAATAAAAGCCTTGTTATGTAAGTTTAAAATATGGGGGTCCACGTTAACTTATCGTCTATCTAAATCCCCAAATATTTAATAGTGGTAGCCTTTTTAATGCTTTTAGTATTTAAATAAAAACTACGAGGTCTTTTTAGAGTAGTAGATTGTCCCGATCCCGGTACGCAGGCGATTTGAGCCCTGTATGTTATGGCCCGGCATTTCTCTGGGGACTGGTCAAGTTTAAGGCTTGATAGTCTTTCGGATATCCTTGCCAAAAAGTCATTAGTGTTATTCACCAAAATTTCTCTTGTCCTGCTCCAGGTAATAAGCGCCAGGTCATCTGCAAAGGCTTGAATATATCCATTTTTGCTTTCGATCTTAAGAACTTCATTGATATAAAATTTCTAGTTGGAGGGGCAATAACAGAACCTTGGGGACATTCCTTACAATATAGATTATCTAATTTTAAAACCTCGTTCATATATGAAACTGTGCGGTCCTTGAGATAAGAAAGTATACAATTTTTAGACAACCAGGGGATCCCGTATTTCTCAAAAATGATAAATAACACCGACCAGTCCATATAATCAAATGCTGCTTTAATGTAGAGGGAAATTCGGGCAGTGTTCTCTTGTGTTCTGTGAAGCTTAATGATATTTATTAGATCATTAATGGCGATTTCGCAACTTCTGTCCTCTCTAAGGCCATATTAATAATATCATTTTCTCTTGACCAGCATTGAAATCTATTTAAGAAGAGTCTCTCCAATATTTTTCCAATTGTTGCGAGAAGACAGACTGGTCGGTAAGAAGAGCATACGCCAGGGTCTTTTCCATCCTTCAGCAGGAAATATACCGTGGCATTTCTTAAGCATACTGGAAAATAATTAAATTTAAAACAAGTGTTAAAAACATTCAATAAAAAGTTTTTATTAAACTCAAAAATATAAGTCTAGGTCTGGTAATATATTTGATCCATGCCCGGAGCCTTGCCTTTCTTTAAATTTTTAAAAACCATCTCAACTTCTTTAATTTTTAGAGGAGTGACTTCTTCAATAATTGGATTGTAAATAGTATTAAGATCAATAAGGTTACCCTGGAAAAATTGGTTCATCATAAATTTCATTTTTTCTGTAATTGTACTATTGGTATTGTTATCTAAAACTATTTCTGGATCTCCTTTAGATTTTATTTTGCCAAATGCCAATTTAAACAAAAAACCATATTTTTCATTATAGTTTTTGCAATATTCTTCCCAGGCTTTTCTTTTCGTTTCAATAGAAGTTTTTTTAAACAAGTTCTTTCTTTTTTATAAGCAAGATCCGTCCGCGGCCTGGGTGATTTCTTGAGTGGTGTCAACATTCCTTTCGAGACGGTTAAATTTTTTATAGAGTTTACCTACTCTATTTCTAAGCACACTCAATTCTTTAGTCCGAAAACGAACTTTCCAGGAGTTCTTTTTGGTTTCTTCTCAAAATTTTTAAAAGCGCTCGCTGAAAATATTTCAACAAATTTAATAAAAAATTTATTAAGTTCTATTGTGTTCTGTATTTTAGCGCAATCGTTTTTAAGTTGGTTAAAAATAAATGTTTTGAAGCCAAATCTAGTTTTTAAATAAAAAATATTTTCTTGTAAATCCTCTAACTCTAGCTTTATATAAATATATTTATGGTCACTAAGGGATATAGTGTCCAGTACACCCCAATTTTTTACATAATGTTTAATTGAAGAGTTTATTAAGGTTAAGTCTGGGAATCCCACGTGTCTGGAAGAAATAAAAGTTGGTCCATAAGATTTAAAATTACAAATATTAGGATTATTGGTGGCCACAAACTCGGCAAACATTCGACCTCTTCGTATGTCAGAGTTGTAGCCCCATTCCCTACATTGGCAATTAAAGTCACCCACCAAGAGATTAAAGGAATTTTTAAAGTCAATGTCCTTCAATTCCTCCAGAAATGTTTCAATATACTCTCTTCGTGTGTGTTGCATTATTAATTCTTGATTGTTTACACAAATTAGTGCATACGCATGATATATTAACAAGAACTTTCGCATTCGTGCCTTAACTTAGAAGCATATTGTTTCGGAATAAAATATTTTCTACAAAACATTCACGGCTTGTTATTTTCTTAATTTCTGCTTCAAGGAGAAGATAAAATGTTCCTTTTTCCTCCAAACTGTTCCTTTCTTCGAAATAAGTCTCAGATACATAATTTCAGTAATTAAGCTTCTATCTTGAACAAAGTACGGAATAAATTGCCTGAAACTCACGCATGCAGATTAGTGCCGGGAGAATACTTACTTCCCTGGAAAATAAAGAAAATAATTTTACTTTCTATTACGACTAGCACCACGCCATGTTTTAATAATAAATCATTTAAATTGCTTGAATAGGCATAAACTGTTTCTGATAAATTGCTTTGCAAATAAGCATTTATTTTCGGGATGAAACTTTTGCGCATATTTTAATTAACTTATTGTTACTTTTTGCGTTTAATGTCCGACAAAATAATGTAATGGTGTAATTTTTAGAAGCATCCTAAATTATTATCATATATTCTACGAAATATTTCGTAAATACTTAATATTTTTCTTAATGTGTACTTAAAATGCTATTTTCTGTATATTTTAATATTTGCATTTGCTTTATGGAAAAAGGCTGATATCTTATAAAATTTTAATAAAAAATAATGGTAAACAGCAAGACAAATATTTATCTCCTCTTTTGAAGTCATTGGAAGTCACTATCCTCTCATTAACAACAAATCAAGTCATACATTCAGATAAGAGTGTAAAGGAATTAACGAATTATCCGCAGTTTTATTATGCAAAAAGAAGAAGTCATATTGATTAGTGGTACAACGGCAGTATCAACAGAGGAAGGATCTTTTGATATAGCACCTTTAACTCCCGCCTGGTAAGAATTAAAATAATACTTTAGATAAAATTATTATTTACTAGAGGTCGCCCAGTGGTCGAAATTCGACCGTAATTCATTAACTTTTTGAGTTTGAACGTTATTGAGGTTATTTTTTATTGAAACAAAAAAAAACGGGCGGTTAAAATAATAAATGTTGCCCGACTGTTGACCACAGACTTTTATGTGTTTGACATTCAGTATGAACGTAAACAATGAATGTTTTATTTTATTTTATTTAGTGTATTAGCAATACATACTATATATAAATTCCTTAGAGACAATCTCTACTCTGTTCGACTGTTTGACCACAGACTAATATGTGTTTGACACTGACAAATTTAAATCATCCGCATTTTGTATTTCACTCCGAAGAGTTTTTTAATCAATAATCTAAATAAACTCCCTCTTGGAGTGGATTTCACTGAGGGTGGGGGGATTAAATGAATTACAAATCATCCACTCCGCTAATTTTTCACAGTGTTCGAACGTAAACAATGAATGTTTAATTTTACTTAATTTAATGTATTTTCAATACATATTATACATAAATTTTATCTTTCTGCACTCTTTCTCCGCATGAACTTTAACTATGCCAAATCTCACATTCTTCCGTGAGCGCAATGTGCTTTAAAACGGGTACAAAGTTTTTCTTTTCGTATTAAAATACAGATTTTTAATTAGTTATGTTATTTCTTTGTGAAATGAAACAGTTTTCTTTTAAATTTTTATTCGATTAGAGAGTTAAAAGACCCAAGAGGAATCGAACCTCTGATTTTGTCAAATGAAACCAGCTGTAAAACCCCATCAACCACCGAGACACCAAGGGCAGACAATAAATACCATACAGAATATCAATCTTCAATCAGAATTCGAACCATATATCGATAGCTTGAGGTGTTTATATCTGCAACCACTCAGACATCAAAGCGTCGTTGATTAAAGGCACGAATGATCCGAATTTTATATACAAACGGCCTTATTCACCATCCATGGTTAAATCCTGATCAGCGGTTAAAAGGGAATTTACACAAACAAGCGAATGCTGACCGAAATGATCGGCTGGATGTATCCCCTAACTGGCGAGTTGGCTAGAAACTGGTTTGGCTCGAAGGCTGAGGGTAATTTTAAAAATCGACAACAACAGAGAAATTGAGATACCATGCCAATATAGCAACCCAATAAAGTATACATTTGGCAAAACATTTCGGTCACCTTTCGCATTATTATAGCAGAACCATCATTTAACCGCTGATCATGGTTTAACCATGGATGGTGAATAAGGCCGAAAGACTGACTCAAACCCCAAATAATTTCATTTGGGAAAGGCCAATCGGAAAACTCTGAAATTATGCACACATCCACTCAAAAATTTTTCATCCGACTAATGGCCTTATTCACCATCCATGGTTAAACTATGATCAGCGGTTAAATGATGGTTCTGCTATAATAATGCGAAAGGTGACCGAAATGTTTTGCCAAATGTATACTTTATTGGGTTGCTATATTGGCATGGTATCTCAATTTCTCTGTTGTTGGCGATTTTTAAAATTACCCTCAGCCTTCGAGCCAAACGAGTTTCTAGCCAACTCGTCAGTTAGGGGATACATCCAGCCGATCATTTCGGTCAGGATTCGCTTGTTCGTGTAAATTCCCTTTTAACCGCTGATCAGGATTTAACCATAGATGGTGAATAAGGCCGTTTGGGTCTATTCTGGTACCCCCGGTTGGGTTGGGAGACGTCACTTTTTCCATTGTTAACGGCCGGGAAAAGTGACGTCTCCCAACCCAACCGGGGGTACCAGAATAGACCCCTAAATCATTAGTCAAAATTTTAAATACATGAAATTAAGAAGAAAGAAAATATGGCATTTCTAAGCACAAAAGTGTTTATAATATTTTTGGCGGTAAGATATTTATTCTACTTAGAAATGCTATATTTGACTTAATATATGGAATTTGGAGGTCTTCTTATTCCAAAATTATTTTCCAAGCCATGCATGGTGAAGAAGATGCATTTTCTATTCAAATGTGTTTAGCTTAAGGGTTGCGCGAGCATTTCTTGCATACCTATCCGATCCCATTCGCAATTTTCAGTAATCTATGGTGAGATGCTCTGGTTTGTCTAGATTTGTTAGTTAGCTGTTTGAACAGATTGTTAAATCAGTTTCGGTTTAAGCTTCCTAAATTAGGCACTTTCTTGATGAGTACATTCGCGACAAAAAATAGATTCATAAAGTTTCAATCGATTATACTTCTGATTTTATAAAAGAATGGCTTGGAGTGACAAATGAGAAATTCATGTTATACTAGAGAACCAGAAAATGGCTTCTATCGCACATGGTAAGTTGTTGTAGAATTTTAAAAGTAAAACTTGAGATGGTTATAATTATGCTTTTTTAATATTGAACAGCAATGTCTTGAGAAATCTTCCTCGCGTCAATTAATCAATTCCACGGATCTTAAATTTCATTTTATTATTTAAAATATACGAAGTTTTTACAGAATGTTTAAACTAACTTTTTCATATCTAACCGTCAAATTTATAAGCTTCTTTTGTTTTAAATAAATTTGCGTTCTATATGCTGTATTTTAGAAAAAATGCTACTTTATGAATATTGCTTCTACAAAATTTTCATTTCCTTCTGTAGACCAGTCTTCTCCAAACATTTGTGCCAAGCCGCACCCAAGTCTTTCTGCAATTCTTATGTCCCCTATTACAATTCAAAAATTGAATTGTTTACAGAAGAATATTAAATTATATGTTTAGGAAGGAATCACTAGAAAATCATTGAGAAACACAGTAAGTAAATTTTCAAAACATATAATAGAGAGCTGAAATTCAAGTATTAATCAAGGATCAAGAAATAATTTTAAGGAAATATTTTTCTATGTTGTATTAATTACTAGGAATTATCAATTATTTAAATTAAGTTATATCCGTGCGCTTGAGGCTTGTTGCAAAGAAATTTTATGTTGGGTTATAATTTAGCGAGCGTCAGTCTCTAGTCTTCCCGTTGTGTAATATCCAGCCGATTTCGTTTTTTTAGCAGCAAATCATATATGGCACTAAATCCACATTTAGCTAAATATGAAGATGGAAACGATAACAGTAGTGTTCCTGTACATTTGGTTGAATTTGCATATTGGATTTATGTATCCTTTACAAAAAAATGTCATCGCTCCCTTTATATTCAATAAAGTTTTAGCTGATTAATCACTTTGCATTTCTGAGACTTCTTCTTGATACTGCCGCCCTTAAAAATCAAATTGAACCCCTGTGGGGCGAGAGCACCACGTTGGGGAACACTGCTCTATATCTTTCACTCTTAAAAAATGTCAGCGAACTTGAATCTAGCCATAGTAGTTTATATGCTTTTGCAAGATGCTTTTAAAAAATGGCTTACATTTTTATCATAAGAATGTATAGGACTACAATTATCTTCAAGAAAACTAGGAAATTTACTAGTCCCGGTTTATACAGTAGAGATTTGGCTCGGCTATTAATCAGGCGCAGATTTGCAACAAGGAGCGATTTCGAAACTCCGCATTTTTCCATATTATACAGCTCGAAAGATTCCAAAAGAGTGAATCGCTCAATTTCTGAGAAGTTACTGCAGGAATTATTCTATAAGCAGTGATAATTTCCATATGCATGCACTGTATGCCAATTAATTCAATTCCAGACAAAGTTCTTTCCTTAAAGGCAATCAGCTTAATCGCAATAATGCGTATGAAACTAAATCTATTGCCATACGTATGCAAGATATTCTTATGGACTTTTCCGTTTTCTTAACTTTTGTTTACCACACTAAAAACCTTGATTTTATCTGCATTACTTTTGGATTTCCGCTTTGAAGATTCCATTGACTTAGCGTTACACCGGAATTACATGCCTAAGGCATTTTAATGTAAATAAAACTTGCTCATAGGCAAATTTCTTCAAAAATAAGATTTTGTTCTCATGCGTAGATTCATTTGTTTATTTTTTTGGACATCCAGGTATGTATTTTTTTAAGTAATAAGGATTTGAATTTCGTCATAAGTTCCATAATTTAGAATAAAGTGGCATAAGAAGTCTAATAAAATGTGATAGGTTTCCGATTCTGAAACCTAATACCTCGGGCTAATTTTGAAATCGCCTATTCATCTACCGTGAGTAAAAATCTACCGACGTTCGCTGGGTCTATGCTAATTACGGACTCTGTTTTGCTGTATTAAACTTGATTTCAATCTAACAGGTGGTTAGATGTAGCTTTGCGTTTGGACTATAAGGTGCTTCATTGTGTCTTCGGACTAAGTGCATCATTTACATGTATGTCATAGTTTGAGGAGTTAGCTGAGTATGTTATATGATCAGTATGGCATGTGCATGTTACCCTGTGGAAGGTGAATTGAAAATCTCCGAAATAGTTTTCTGAAGAGTTGTGGCGAGAATCGCGAGAATAATCGCCAAGCTTGATTTCCCTTTCTGGGTCTGTAAATTGCTAATTTTGGATTTTTTGTAGTGTGGAAAAGTTAAATAATATCTCTGGATGAATATTTGAGGTGTAATTTTAACACCGTTGATTTCGATTTAGAATGCACTTCTAGTTCTAATCAAGACTCTCTTCCATTACCATGGAACTTTCAATACACAAAGTAACATATCGAAAAACATCCATTAAATTGTAAGCAGTAGTTTCAAATGGTTAATCTGGAGTCTACGGTGCCGACTTGCTTCGTTCTTTTTAGAATCGCCAACTCTTTGCCGCCAAGAACGGAGATGAGGGAACATTGTTTTGGTTTCGCAATGATATTTTTAACGAGTGACATGTGAGTGCGGGGAAATTAATCTTTTCATCGGTGTTTTGGACACAATGCTATATTGCGCCTCGTTTTCATTGGACTGCTTTCTTCATCTCTTCGATGTGGTTGGTCTATTCACTCGGATTTCAATAAAACTTTGTTTGGAATTCTTCGGTTTGAATATGGGTTCAGTACCGTGTACGTTACTCAATATATAATACGAGTATTCCGCTATGCTAAAAGCGAAGCCGCCTATGATTTTAAAACAGGGAATTTTAAAAAAAATGCCTGGTGTACACTTGAAATGCAGCAGGTATTGCGTGCTCAATCTCTTTTTTCAGGTGGCGCATGCGCAAGACAGCAATCAAAAGCTCACTGCACATCCAAAACAGCATTTGGCGATGACAAATGAAATTGCGCCAAGAAAAATTGGCGCGAAACAGGTGCGCACCGTAAACTCCAGGTTTACCTTTAAAATGTCTTCATCCTTATATCATAAAAATTGCGTCTGCGAAATCCTGCTCTCCTCTAGATATTTTTAAGAACGACTAAGCCAAAATACAGCCACCTTCTGTTAGTCGCAATCCTTTTCATCCTGAAGTGATCAAAATATATGTTGAGGATATAAAATCTACCGTATGTTTCTCCGGTTTTGACATTTTCCCCTTTAACTATAATAGCTAGTCCTAATGTGAATGTAAATGACCATTATGTAAAAAATTATTGTAATGCATTAAAAACGGCTAATAGATGTAAATTACATGCGTGTCTATAGGATACTGAAGATTAATTGAAGGTTGTTTTTGTCGCAAACTTTTCAAAATAAATGTTTAATTTTTGTCCAATCTCGTATCGAAATGCAATTAAATTTACGAATTTCCATGAGCGTTTATTCCGGAAGACGCTGAAGTTAGAATGGCCGGAAAATACTACTCGGCTGTTTTGGTACAGTAAAGTGCAGAACGACCGCCGAATATGCATTTAAAGAAATAACTGCTTTTTGAAATCATTAAAATGCTGTAATTGCATTCATAATGCATTATCATGCTGTATTTCCTAAAATTGTTTTATCTGTCAGTTCCGTGGATTGGCGTTCTTTTCTAAATAATTTATAATAATGAATCTGAGATCAATGAAACGGTGGTTTCTTGATTGCGAAGCTATGTTAAGGCGAGAATAAAGACCCTATTAGCACAAGATGCTCTGCAATATTGCTATATCTTCAAGAAAATGCACGCAGTGAGGATTTAGAAACGTATATTTATCATACTTGTACAATATCTTGCTCTAATAGGGCAACTACAGGCCAACAATAAGCATCTTTTTGGTGATGGCCTTGTGATATTCCGTTTATTTATGCTGAATTGATGATCTATTTTGATTTTTATTTTACAATGAGTTTTTAAAGTTTTTTTAGAAAAGAGTAAACTGTTTAAAACTGATGCACTTATTAAAAACTTCAGTATTGAAATGAAATTACATCTTGATATAAATGTTTGCTCCTTCCAGAAAGCATCCTTTTGGTGTTTCATTCAAGATAGTTGGTTTACTATACAAACTCTTTGGAGTGGACTTAATTCTTATGGCGGAAGACACTACTAAACTGCGCCAAAAATGTATCGGAAGAAATATTTGCAGTGAACATCGGAAATCGAGCGCCCTATGCAAGCTTTCACTTCAGTGAAAAATTAAATGGTATGTCATTTTTCATGCGCAAAAATAATTTATAATTTTATTTTTAATTAAAATTCCTATTAGAAAAATGCCTTCATTCTATAGAAGTGAATGTAAGTTTTACGTAACTTCAGTAAATAGTTTAATCTTGATGATGCATTATTTTAATACTAGTATATATGATATTTGTTTCTGAAATTAGCATTTATAAATGCCTGGTATTTGGAAACCATTAATATGAACATTTATAACTTTTAATTAACACCCTGCGTGACCAGACCGGCCTGTGCATCTTATTATAGAGAATAGGTATTGAAATTTCGAGTCAAAGTAGCAATTAATTTAAGACTAATACCCTGAACAAGCTGAGGTATCTGGAAAGAACTTTGACTTTTTAACCCCGTATAAAGAAATGGCTAAATTTGAAATGAGTTGAACAGATGTTATTTCTCCTTTTAACAAGTTCAGTTCTATGTACGTATGGAAATAAGCATAGCAAATAGTTAGCCTGCAGTTATGAAATAAAATGTGTACGTATAAAGGATTAAAATACCTAAAGCTGACCTGGTGTGAGGTTGGGAATTCAAAAGTGTGATTTGGCATTTTTAGAAAAGAAGCGAAGTTGGTTTCGCATCTCCAAAACATAAATTTAATCATATAAACCAATTAATATGAACTTCTTCTATCGAGAACTTAAAGATAGTATGGTAAAATTAATTGATCCGGTTAATTGTTATGATTTTTTCCTTCCGACGTTGACTCGATTTTTATGCCAAATATATAAAAAGCTCTCTGTTAATAGTTATTAGTTTTGATTAGTGCTTAATACAGCGATTTTTTATCGGAATTTGTCGCATTAATTTTAATCGCATTCAGCAAATGGTTTCCCTTCAATTCAATATACTAAATTTTTTATATACAAGATCTATGTAATTTTTCATATTAACAGAATGCAATTTTTTAATATTGTCTTCAATAATTCGTATATAAAATTATTTTTAATGGAACATGTACAAAGATGCTTGCTGATTTCTTTACACAATTTTTAGGGAATCTATGCTGTTTCATATCCTAAATGGCAGGTTGTGGTACGCCAGTCTGCTTTTTCCAAAGGTTACATAAACTGCGAATATGAACAGGCGCCTGCCCTGGAGTGGAAACTGGATGCCCAAACTACCCTCAAGAGTTTAAGGGGTCTATTCTGGTACCCCCGGTTGGGG
>BGPR01004670.1:0-69466 GCA_013235015.1 Araneus ventricosus | reverse complement strand
AACCGGGGGTACCAGAATAAACCCGTTAGTTATAACTGCCCCAGCCGGGAGGGAAACCGCACCGCCAGCACCAGGAGGCCAGATGGGCCCAAGCCCAACGGGCCTGGAGAGCGCAAGCCGAGACCTCCATTGTGCTTGAGAACGGCTCAAAATTTATTGAAAACTAGTATATGCTGATACAATCAATCGCCAAAAAACAGTGGCGGGTATTTAATTATATAAAAATGAACATACAAAAAAATTTAGAATGGCATTAATGCTGATTACTTCTTCCCGTAGTTACGGGGTCTTAAGGAGACGCAATAAAAATATATGTTGAAGTGCAATAAAAATTTTATAAAGTCACGGCGAACTGGAAGAGCTGGGCCGGAGGAAATGGAGTGTCCTAACGCGAGACGCGTCGCATGCGGTGGAGCCGGTGGTGTTGGGGCTCCACAACGCGCCGGCTAGCTGGTGGCCGGTGAGGGACCACTGGCAACGCGACGCGAAAAACTAAGAGTAGTTAGAGTAAGTTAGTTTAGTTTTTAAAGTGATGTTATGTAATTGCGGGGTTCCCTGTCTGTATTTCCATGTGATGCCATGTTATCGTTCTTAGATAGACGTAATGCAGGTGTACGGACAAGAACATAGACGCGATGTGAACACGGACTAGAGGAAGACTGGTTAAGGAACGCGGACTTAGAGGAAGACTGGTTAAGGAACGCGGACTTAGGGGAAGACTGGTTAAAGACATGGACTTAAAGAGGAAGAACTAGTTACCAAGGAACGGACAGGGAAGACTAGTTAAGAACATGGACAAGGAGAAGACATGGATTAAGGAACATGAGACTTAAGGAAGACTAGTTAAAGGAACATGGACAAAGAGAAAACTAGTTAAGAACATGGACAAGGGAGAAGACGCTGGTTAAGGAACGCGGACTTAGGGAAAGAACACTAGTTAGGGAACAGACAAGGAAGACTAGTTAGAACATGGACAGAGGAGAAGACTAGTTAAAGAACATGGACAAGGAAACTAGTTAAAGAACATGAACAGAGAAGAACTAGTTAAAGAACATGAACAAGAGAGAACTAGTTAAAGAACGCGGACTTAGGGGAAGACTGGTTAAGGAACGCGGACTTAGAGGAAGAATTCAGTCAGAAATCCGAGGACATTGGGTGAAGATGTTTCATTTATTATTTTACTTCAATTCTTATGTTTCAATTGTTAATCTTGATCTTCGGCGCCTGCCCTAGAATTTTTTGTCGGCGCCTGGAGTTGTGAGATTGCAAGTTTAGGTCTGATTTATATTTAACATAATTTATAAGTTGCTTGAAGTATATAAATAATAACTGCGGATTTTACCAACCATTTAATTCGCCGACACGAATTTTCAGACTATGCAAATTTGTCTAGTTTCTACACCGGATAAATTGCAGTTAAGAAAAGTGATTTTTGATAATTAAAGTTAAACTAAAAACTCAATATATTTTATGGCTGAAGACCCAAATTACACCAAATAGATAAAAAAAATCACGAAATATATCCATGAATTGCCAACCAAAACAAAGTGTTTTCTGACTTGAGTTTTCTGGTTTCAACAAAACTGAGGTTATTTGAAAGGTTGACTTTATGTCGAAAGTATATTAGTAGTAACTTAACTTGTGAACGAGCGTTTTCTTGCTCCGTTAATAAGCAGCTAAATCTTGTTAGAAAATTTAGATATAAAGTATTTATATTCAGAGATATTATAAAATGAAAAAGTTCAATTTATTCCCATTATAGGAAATTCCTCATACCTTAAAGTTATTAAATCAATTGAGTGTGACGAAGGCTAAAGGTTTGTTCCTCTCATTCATGCCTTTTATGTCCATTACCGTAATACAAGATTAGCCAATCGTATAATAATAAATGGCTTCTACGTCATCCAGTGTTTGATTCCAATCGATGTTTAGTGACAAGATGTCAAATGTGGCCTCCTTTATTGTTCCGAACGCGAATCGGCCTGAATATTCAACTTCAGATGTGACTATACTTTTTTTATTGCAGCATTTGGTGGTCTGGATGAAAATCTTCCAAACCACCAATACCATGAATCTTGAATAACATGATATGTTACAAGTGCTCGAACCAACTGATATTTTTGATTACATAACTTGCTTGCAAGCTTTTTTTGTGACATTTTTCTGCAAATAAAAGAAGCTGAGTTTTTTAATCGCTGACTGACGAAATGCATAACAGTTTAGAGCAGCAAAGTGAATCAACTCTTGTTGAGGGAAAGATCTGTTCTCCAGAGCCAAAAGCATAAAGTGGAAATGCTTTTAATTTAGTAGTTCTTACTTGTCAGTTCAATATATAATTTTCTAATATGCATTTTTTAATTTCTTGCTTTCTTCTCTAAAAGGAATTCCATGGTATAATTTAGATTCGTTGTACAAATTACCTTGATTAGTTAAGCCACTAGCTTTGTATTCTTAAGCTGAGAAAAGTTGCATTATCTGCTACACTTCGGTGAAAAGCGGACCGAATTTCAACTTTTTCCTACATTCTATGTTGCAAATGCGGCTCGTTCATAAATTCTTTTCGATATAAACTATCAAGCTGAGGCTTTGTCCCAATGACATTGGTCAATTCTATCGTCCATCCATGCAAGCCAAAGTCGCTGGAAATATTGCTTCCATTTCGGAAAGCTTTATGCTCTTAAATGTTGCTATTTCGATTGGTTTATAGTAGCATTTATTTTGAGTGCTTTTGAAGATTCATTTTCTTCGCTGCTACTGCAGAAATGAAGCTTTGAAGGGTTCTGACTTTGTTTTCTCAAAGGAGAACAGTTTACAGAAAACACTAGAATTATTATTCGCCAATATCAAAATGAGAGATGTTTTTACTATGGGTTGTAAATTTCTGTTGACACCAATTCTGATTTTGGTATTAAAACGTTATGGGTATTTTATAGTGAAAGCAACGTAAATTGCAATTAAAGGTGAAAGTTAATAAAAATTTAAGTATAGTAATATCTTAATTTATTCAAAATTGATCCAAATTTTAGTTTGTGGTTAAAGTTTTGACTGAAGAAAAATTAGTTTGGCTCACGCAAACCTAGTTTCTTGGATAGGAATCGGAAGATGAAATAGAAATCTCAATCTCGGAATTCTACTCGAAGGATTATGGTTAGGCAAATTTAACCATCCTTCTCTGCATTTAATGATATTGAAGCATTTACGATTTTAATAAATTAAGATGATATTTTAACTTAATCAGGTACATAATTTAAATAGAACCTAATTTTTTCGACTACAAAATTTTGAGTTTTATGTCAAAGTATGAAACTAAGCTTCTTTATGAAGTCGAATTCAGCAGTTGGTATGAATGCCTTACGTGATGTGAATGTAAGAAGAGTGTTTCAGTGTTAAGTTTGAATGTTCATAATGATTGTCGAATGAATCAAATTGAGAGATAAGTTTCTGATCAGGATAGGGCGAAGGGGATGCCGGCCGGCTGGCGGGAGGGCGGAAATGTCTGGATATTAGATAGAAGCGATTCAGACAATAGAGGCTTAATTTATACTTTAACATCGGATAAAATTTTTCGGACACCTACTAAAATATAAGGAGTAAAGTATTCAGTTACACTGATCTAGACAGATGTTAACGAAATGCTTCATTTCGTACTCTATTTGCAGAGCATATTAATTTAAATGTTTTAATTTTTTAATCTTCGAGTATTCACATGATACATTTTGCTCACTGATTAAATATTAATTCTTCTCGGCAATTTTGTAGAGTTCTTGGTATTTTTAAAACACGGGTTAATTTAAATCCGTCTTTAATTGCAAATTACTTCTACATGTGTTAAATGGTTTAAAGTAGAATTAATGGATCTCAAAACAAATTTCAAAATAGCATCTGCAGCAGCAATTTGGGATTTAAGCAACGCATATCTAAATTATGGCCTTTTATGTAATAAAGCGTTTGATGGCATACGGCTGCCTTGAAAATACGTAGCTGTTAGTAAGTGCTACTGCTTCCAGAAAACATATCAATTTTAAAAATATTGAATATATTTTAAAGTAATTTATAGAAACGTATATATCAATGCATAAGTAGTCAACTCAAGTTTAAAAGTTATTGAGTGGAAAATTGGCATAGTTTCTTCTAATATTTCTCAATTCACCACCAGTTTAAGCCAAACCCATCTGACTTTTGAAGCCATCTGGTTTTAACTGCAGTCTCAACCGTAAAAAGTAATTGATCTATAAAGCTGTACAGGATACGTATCTATGGCCAAGCATGACTATATTCTTTAAACATGCTAATTATTAAATTTAGAAAATGTTATTTACTATATATTAAATTCTGAATTGTAGTATCTTTAATTCAGAGTAGCGGTTGTGCTTCTGTCCTTCATAAGGTGGGACTTGAAATTTCCAGTATACTGCTTTCATCCATCTTGAAGATTGTGTCTACTTAACCTCGTCAGCTTTGTTTTATGCATGTTTAGCCTTCTATGTCTACTACTTTGGATAACCATTATTCCATGCCTCCTGATAAATGAAGTTTTTGTTAGGTATAAAATTGTCTGTATCCTTTTCTCGAAACCATAAAACCTGCATTAGTTTGCAACATTACCATTCTAGGACTATACTTGAATTTGTATCAAAGGATTAATTAGTGAATATGGTTTCATTTCATGAGCAGATGTTCTCTGAATGTCTAGTTCTTATCGTACCTCTATTAAGAAGCTATTGTTACTGATTGCAAGATCTGTTGTACAAATGTTAAATTTTAATGCATAGAATTCAGTGAAGAATCGTCTTGTAAACAATCCCTTTATTCCAACCTTTGCTAAATAGGACAATAGAATTTGAACGCGGAAATATTAGCACATGTATTTTCAGTTCAAAAGTCTTTTGTGAGATGAACTTTTCGAGCATCCAAAATATCGAATAGAAAATTGTCACAAATCATGTAAGCTGGCAGAATTGTATTAAAAATTTAAGTCTTAATTTTAGTAAAGTGTAAAAATTCGTTTGTGTATTATAGCGAACAGACGAGACCATCTTTTGATTATTTATAAGCAATTTACATACATACTTGGGTGCATTCTCTCCATTTCAAGCAAATTTATTTCAAAAGAAATACCAACATGTATATTTAGAATATCTAAATATTGATAGCATTTTGTTACCTAATGCAGATGTTTGCTTTAATATATTCTGATACGAACACTAAATGAATTAAATATTATTACAATCTTTAAAATTTTGTAAATAAAAAGTACAATGAAGTATTATATTAGCACATCTAAGTGTGCGAAGCAACCATAAGGAAGCTTACAAAGTTCAATGATATGCACACCGCTAAAATTCTTCTCCAAAGTTTGTTTAAAACTTAAATTAAAGATTTCTTGCAAATATTAACCCTTTATTTACTGAATTTACCTACTAGCAACTTTTTAATTTTGTTTTCTAATCATTAGATAATTTCTGTATGTAGAATCACCCTGGGAATGAGGAAAACACTTTAATTAAAATCATTTAATAATTGAAAAATTTTACTTTCTGCCTTCAGCTGCCATTTACTGCTTGTTATTGAAACTCCATTCTCCGTGTTGTTGTGAATACCGTCAGGAAAAACGGCCTTATTGCGAAGGTATGAACGTGTGGGTTAGTGTTGGTTTCAATTACCTAACCCACAAATTTGCCTGCCTGGTTTAAAATATGCTAGAGCTAAGAAAACAAGGTTTAAGTTAAAGAAAATTTAATTACAACATATTTACAAGACTTTGTACAATTGCAAGATTAGTGAAACACGCTTATAGATTAAGTCAACCTCGTTCCGGTAGCGGCAGTGTTTTTATTCTTCTGCTTCGCTGGTTTAAAAATAGATTGAAGGAGTTGCTGATTTGCATACTTTCCGAGATCAAAAATAACCACAAAGCGGCACTGTCAATTTGATTTGAACCTCGTGGCAAATGTCACTTTTTAGTTTCACATTGTAGTACCGCTACAAACGTGATTAAAGCAGTACTTTAAAGTACCGTCAGTAGATAAAGGGTTAAAGTGTTTTTTAAATGGTTGGTAAAATATTCGATTTTTCTTTACCATATCTCCTTCTGAAGCAGTGTTATTTGTCTAGAAACATGCTATCTACTACATTATGTAATGGTAGTCATTTAGTGCGATATTCCTTTCTTTGGTACTGCCAAATTGCCGTTGAATTCATTGTCGACATTATACCATTGACCAAAGTGACAATGTATCTGATCTAACCTATCAGGGAAATACGGAAAATATTTATAATGCTGATTTCTTTTGTAAAGACTATTAATTTTCCTGTTGTATTTTACATTTGTATGCAATTTAGTATATAACTTTAGTATTGATTGAATAACGTAATATAATAATGTAAAGACTGAGTGATATTTAAATTTCTATTCGTGACCATAGAACCCAATTTATAGCGCATAGTTATTTTATTCTCGAACCTAAACCGGAGGCAAAATTTCTTAAATGAAATTTTCTAGAAGCGCCTATGAGTTTTATCCATCAGGGTGAGTAATTGGTATTATTGCGCTGCTAATAAATGAGTGTATTTGACTACTTGGAGTTCGTATTGCCTAAAACACTTGTCGAACCACGTCAGTTTGAAGTCTTTTTGTTCGAAGAAGGAACTTCATCATGGCCGGTCTATTGCATAGTTATAAAGTTGGAAAGAACTCGAATAAATGTCAATTTCTTTAACACATTTACGCATTCTCTTATCTTCAGTGATGAGAATTCTGAGCCATCCTTTCTAAAAGTTTGACGTTTCCATCCATTCTTCTTACGACTCAAAAACGTGTAAACTTATGTAGACACCGTTTAGGTACCGGGTTAAAGCTGGTCTTTACCGTAACTGGCACAGTCAACGGAGACTTGATACGTAGAATAAACTGCATGATACTAAACCTCAATGCCGCGTCAAAGATTTGCACATCGATATTTATTTCTTCGAAATCAAATGCCTATGCGTACAAACTGTAATTGCAGCATGACAGATTTTAATATCCTGATTGAATGTCCTTTTTTTAATGCTCAACGCTTGTTTCACTTCCGCTATATAAAAATTACATTGCCTATGTAAAAGTCAACAATGTTCGCTTCCCTGGTTTTTAAAAATCTATAGAATGTTATTACATTATTTAAACCTAAATTTTACAATTAGTTCTTCATATTTTTATTGCTTTATCAAGAAATACTTGTTGCGGCATTGGTTCAATAATCTTCTAAACGCTCAGGAAATCCATGTATTTAGCCTTTCAAGAAATTGAATTTATCTTAAATAAACTTAAAAACTTGCTTGGCGCAGTATGACGAATATTCCGTGACTCGCGCCACAAAATTCTAATCTGGTTTCGTGCTATTTATTCAGCGAATTGTACTTGCTGCTTTTGTATTTGCATGGCTTGTGCTTTAATTTGTCTTCTATAGGTATTGTGTGTTTTTACTGCAGTAAAGTATTTTTAGGATCGTTTTCCTTAAAGTCTACTTGTTATTACATAGCTCCATAATTATTTACTGAGCCGAAAGGAATGGTTTCTTTCAGTATCAGCCTCGTCGACTTTGAAGTGGTAGTCATATGGCCTGTTCTACGCAAATGCTCTGGTTCCTAGCGTTCACCGTCTATCCATACACTTTTAAATCACTGAAGATGAACCGCTCCCCACCGAAGCAAATGATAATTCTATTCGTGAAGTTCTAAAATTCGTAAAGCATTCTATTGCTATAAACCAGGTTAATGTTATATCCAAGGAATCTATAAACATAAAGGTAGTAATGAATACTGATCATGAAATCGAAACCTCAGGATGGCAGTACTACTTTATATAATCTCCTATCCTTTCCTGGATAGGATGAGAGTAGGCTGTTTATACATATTTAACAAATGCGAAGTTGAATGAAATTTGATTCACAATAAAAATTTAGTGTTTAAATCTTTAACTCTACCCATACGGGACAGTCCCAAACGTCCCTTCAAGCCAAAGACGATAGCCTTCCGAAAAGTCCGAATGGCACTGTAAAATTTCCAACCCCTTTCGTTAAGAGTGATAGATTTCACACTCCCGGCGCGTGCTTTCTTCGTTAGAGTGGCTCGCCTAAATGTGTTTGGGGAAGAGGAGTGTTTTCTTAAAATTCGGACAATGCCAGCTGTCATTGTGGGTTTTGTGGGGGGAAGTGAATTTCCCTCGTCTTTCATAGTAGAGCTCGGATTTCCCGTATTTTGAGGTCCCTTTATTTCAATGGCCTTGGGAAACGGAGAGTTAATAAACCCCTTGGAGTGATAACTACGACTATGTCTTGAAGTTGCGTTTGTTGATATTGGCTGGCACAATTTTGATGATTCCGGAAATTATATAAAGCATGTTAAATGTCTCCTATAGTCAAAATAAATAGATCTGGAGTAATTTTCCATTGAAATCAATAACTAGTTGAGGTTACCGGGTTTAGGGGCATGTCTAGTTAGTTCAAGAAAATATTGACATTCCATTAACCATCTGCATTCTTCAGCGGAAATTATTCTTCAAAACTATGTCTTGGTATTTTTGGCATACTGAAAAGATTTGCTGGTATCTTCGTAATTTCTAGATAATAATTTCTAATGTATGTATTCTTAATAACAGTGCCAGTTAATATTTTCCAGAAACCTTAGTTTCTTGGAAGTCATTGTGAACCATTCTCCGAACAAGAATTTGAGACGATGGAGTTAATTTTTATATTTATGAAATGAATATTAATTAGTAACATAAAACTTATATTTATGAAAGGTAAATTTGCGCTTTTCAAAACACTTTTTAAATAGCTTGCATTTCGAGAAAATTCAAGAAATTGTATAGCTGTCTGAATTTTTAAAACATTCGCATTGATAAAAATTATTTCTTTTGAAGTTTCTCGGTTTTTTTCGGAATATTTACGAATAGAAATGCAGAACCTTTTCTGCCTCATTGCATATTTTATGAATAAGCATTCGAGAACATTTTCAGTGTAAATATGCATTATTTTTTTAGAAGCGACCTAGGTAACTAATTCAGGCGACTGAGAAATTTCCGATTAAATACAGTGAGGCGTTGGAAATTTTGGAAGCAAATCACTGCTCTAATCGTGAATCATTAAACAGGAGTTCTACACATTTCTATCCATCTTCGAGTTAATGCTGAATTTTCTGGGAAAATCACATGAATTCTCCCTCTGTTCTGAAACTGCATGTTATATGATCAAATGGATTTACTGTCGCTTCAATTCCATAAGTACTTTCCTTGAAATTCTACTCGGAATATTGACTTCTATTTATAAGATAATTGGAATAATTCAAGGTATTAATCAGTTTTCTGTATTGTGACGATTTACGGCAATAAATTTGAATCAATTTGGAAATGGTATTTTCCTAGCGAGGAACCATCCCCCCCCCCTATGAATACTGGCGAGAACAAACATGGCAAACACATAAGAAGATATAAACAATAGAGTTGCACTCGCTTTTCCGAACTAATTGATCATCTAATGCATTTTCCGTGAATTGTTTCTTTCAGATTTGGGCTTCGAAAACATGTTAGGCACGAATACTAGTAAGTTCCCTCAACGTGGCTTTTGCAATTCTTGGGTCTTCAGTTTAGGATCTGATGATTGAACAGCTGCAAATATTTCTATAATGATAGGGAATACTAAATTTTGCTCTTGTAAGGGAAAAAAAATCAAGAAATCAAACGCGTTATAAATTTTTCAAATGGCTTGTCAAATCTACAGAACAATTCGTTAAATTTCTTAATTTATTTCTCATCTTTATTAAAAGTCAGTTAAATTGTATCAAATTGCACATTCGAGTATTCGAAAGTTTTCTATTTAAATTTATCCTATATGCGCGTGAAATTTATTTCTAGATAGATAGTTCAGACAAAGTATTAAACAATCCTTGAGAAGAAAATGGTTTCCTATTAATATCCGAGAGTAATTTTTTCTCCTATTGTTTTTAAATTTCAAATAGCTTTAAAATCCTGGTTTAAGTTTAGACTTTAGATGGCTTACGCAATGCCAAAGCATGTGCTTTTATAGCATATAGCAAAATAAGAAAGTCTCTTAAAAGCTGAACCGGCACCTGACATAAAGGCATAAATTTATTTCAAACCGAGTAATTTTTACGACTCTTATTCAATTGTTATGAAGAAAATTTTATATTTCTATGCTAATTTATTACGTCTGACAATTTAAATTGCTAAAATGTTTTTAGTTGCAAAATAATTTTTTTGAAATTCAACCACCTTGATCAGCAGTGAGTCGTGCGGAACATTTCACCTTTTTTCCTTGTAGATAAGTGAGAATTCAAACCTTTCGTTAATTTCGAGATCATCAGAAGGTTGCCGAGAAGCTTTGCTAGAGAGCTAATTGGTAGTCTTCTGTAATTTAAAAGGGAATGTTGTGATTATGATGCCTGATCAACACCATAATCGAAACTCCCCCCCTCCAAACGGTGATGAAAGCTTCTTAAAATGATTTCCGAACTTCCTCATTAATTTTTGATCGCATATCAAGATGAATCTTTGAAAGAGCTTATCTGTGCTAAAATCTGCTTTAACGGAGATTTGTAAGTTTTCTAGAATTGAATGAATGGGAAACATCAGCAGTGTCTTATTTCCACTAAATTTCTTTCAAATTGACAAATCTCACTGTATAAATCTCTGCCCTAATTTTTAAACTAATTTTTATAAACTTAATTTAGACCCTTTTGTTAATTACTTGTTTTTCATCTGCTTTTAACCGTAAATAAAATCTCCGGCTGTGTTTTGTCAGAAGAATCGGCTCACTCCGCGTTCGCATGTTTTAAAATTTTATCGAATTCATGAAATATGTCTGGTTTTTGAAATTGCATACTTAACTACAATTAGCTGTAGAGTTTAAATGGAAACTAGAATTGTTCTGCATGGGCAAGTGAGTTTAAAAATCTTTGCTATAAAAGTTAAATTGGCGTTTAAAATTAACGACACTTTTAAGGCTTCTGCAAATATTCGGATTTCAACTTAAGTGAACGATATCCATACGTTTGAAGAGCATCCATTTTTAAAAATTTTAAATGGGTTCTTTGGGTTTTATCTCGCAAGAGCTTAGCAGTTAGTAACAAATAAATGAATTTGAACTAGATGGAAAAATACATCTACTCTGTTTTAGATCCAATTTTAAATTTTAACGTCCTTTTAAAGAAATTTCAGCAGAGTACGTTTTAAAAGTAATTGATCTTTCTACCGTTTGTTCAAAACATTTTACATCCATCTTTTTCTACACATTCATAAGACACGATCGTATCTCACAGATGCTTTAATTTCTTTCAATATATCTCTCGAGTCGAATTAATCTAAGATTGCAATATGTTAGTCAAAATCGAAAATAATGCATGCAATATTAGTCGATGATACTTCAAGGATCTTAAACCAGACTACGTCATTTTTCTGACCTGTGTCTCAAAAAATTCTGTGACGTTTCCGTACTATTAGAAGAATAAATGTCTTCTCTTCTTGAGAAGATTATCATTCGAAGATTTCAATGTGTTTAATGCAAAATACTATTTATTAGGTGCAGAAACGGTTGAAATTCAAAATATAGTACGCTTTGTTAAACTGAAGTCTGGAGTCGTTGCTACCTTGCAGCTGGTAATTAGGGGGGAAAGGGACGTCACGAGCATTCGATGAACGAGATTTGAAAGCAATTTTGCTGAAGAAATATTCTTTTTAGTAAGATTCGATTACATTTGAAAGATAAGGTTGTATTTATGCACATTAAAAAGCACAGAATGCCAATGGAGAATAACATAATTGTCTAAAAGTAAAGGGTTATTCAATTTTATAGATTGAATATCCAATTTGAAGTTTAGGAACGTCATGACAGCCTTTCTTGCTTTAAATAGAAACAGAACAGGGATCCGGCTTTGATGTGAAGGGTTGAGCAGATTTGCGTAAGGGATTAAAGTGTTACAGAGACATGCTTTGATCTTTTCATGCCAAAAGAAGTAACGATGTGCTGAATGTGAGACGTACAGGTGAGAAAAAAGGGGGGGAATGACTAGCCAATGAAAAAAAGTGAGTTGTTGCTCAGCAAAGTTCGTTAAAGGGCGTAAAGAAACAGCGAATCAAGATGAACCAACGAAGGACATATTATGGAATTGTAAAATTCTGAAGCTTAGTTTATACTTTTAATGAGAATAGTCTCGGAGCATATGCAACTATAAAAATTTTTGTTAATGTTTACCTCGGATGTTCACTTTTCCGTCTTTCCTGCGAGCCGATTATTAAATTCTGCATTTTTTTAGAATTACATAAAACGGGGAATTTCAGGAACAAAGTTCTTAATTAAAAATAATAGATACGCATATGCTGTTTTTTAACCCTCTGGGTGGTTCGGTCTCCCCTGTAAAGTGATTCGAAAAGCGAGCGATTGAAGACCCTTTATCTGTTTTAAAAATGTGTCTTCCTCCCAACAGAAGATGTTCCAAAAGAGCAGCAGATCCAGTCTCTGCCCCCCTCTGATCTATGGACAATCAGCAACCCCCGTGGAGGGACTAACCGCAAGAATCAGTTCTATTCAGCTTGGAACCTATTCAAACTATGTTTTACCAGGCCTTAGAGACAGTTCACAACGGAAGTAAAAATGCGTGCTGACCCATTAAGTCGTGTTTCCGACCACACGTTGAAATGCATGTTTTCCGCTTATGGGGCAGTCCAAGGTCAACGTAAAAATACGTGTGAAACGCTCACAGGATTAAACTCGTAGCATATTGTATTCAAAAAGGTAGATATGCTTTTTCAGCAGGCTTGTTTTGTACCTCTTTTGTATTGCAATAAAAACTATTCTAAGTAGTCAGTATTAAATTTTGCAAACAATTTTCCTCCATATTTAAGTCAAAATTGATTTTTAAATTGTCAGCTTATTAAATTTAACTTCGGCATAAATAGCTGTTCTATTCGCAGTTTCTTTACATAATTCAAGACGACAGAGAATATATCATAACTTCAATAGCAGTACTTAAGTTCAGAAGGAAATTGGCAATTCAGTGCAGTCTGGAGAACGGAAGAGAACTTATTAGTTTTGCTGGCGATCTAATCGTTGCTCTGCTGTAGTGTTTATGGTGGAAAGCCAGTTTGATCATGTCTGGCCAACATGTTCAAAAGGCGTAGAATTAGCTTTGATACCAAATCACCAAGTTAAATTTAAATTTCAGAAAATTTAAATCTTTAAGGTAAGCTTTGCGAGGTCGAATTAAAGTAGTAGAATAACTAGAATTCAGACGTAGAAGGTTCCTTCCATGTATTTTAGATTAAAAGTAATTTATATCTTGGAAACGTACAAGATAAAGTATTTCTTTACAGTATTAGTTTCTACAGACTGCAGAAATTTCTCAAACATGTATAATCATTAAACTCTAAAAGGCACCGTCGTAGTAGATCTCTAAAAGTATCTGGTAAATGCGTTACTATAGGTCTTAACAGCCTGTTTCGTACTTATCTGAATAGTTTTTAGTAGAATACAAAAGAAGCAATCAAATAGAGTAACAGAAAATAGTTAATAGCATTCTTAATTCTTTGGTTAAGCAATGTAGGAAAAACTCTTAAATGGGCTTTTTCAAAAATTGGATTACTAATTGATCGAGGCTGCTCTTTTAAAAACCAGTAGGAGTTTCTTAAGTTTATTTATAAAGCGGGAAATGGGAGCAATTTGAGCTGAGCTGAGCATTTGCAAAAATTGTGATCTCTGTATGCGCTCGGAGATATTTCTTCAGGTTAAGTTTGTAGTTCTAAACTTCACAATTATCGATTCCTAACTTATTTTCAAAATTTCAAATTCACAGATCACCTCGCCAACAGATGGATTGAATTTCCGCTGCCAAGTAGTTGGTTCATTCTTTTTGCTTTTTAAATTTTTATTAATTTTTGTAGTATTTACGTTTCGTGTGTACTCCTCCTAAGGACTCCTGATAAAAGTTTCGAAGTCTTCTCCTTATAGTCTGAAATAGGAGGATAAAGGGACGTTAATCTAATAAGCAGTTGTCAAAGGATGTAAAATGTGGGTAACTATAGTTAATGCAAATTCACGTCCAAGCATATTCTCGACTATTTTTTTCGGTAATAAATAAATTTTAATTAATTTAAATCATTTGAGGAAAGCACAAATGCGTGACATACACATCTTAATCATCAACATATCTATTTTTTATAATCGGCGCCTATATTCAAAAAAGCTTAACATGAATATATTCTCTAAAATTCTGATTGGAAATGTTTCATAGGAAAACAATAGGCAGGTTTCTATGATGCCACTGTTTGCAGTTTTACAAATATCATAAGGTTGAGTTTTATGAACCTCTTACTGAAATTAAATATTTAAAGGAAGGAAAAATTTAGACAAGCTATGTTCGCCTATTTTTCCATAGTTGGTTATTCTTACTAATTTTCTGTGGCTGGCCTATTTCTTTAAAAATAGCATGATTGACATTCCCCTTATCATATTGGTCCCCAATTTAATGTGTGATCCAAAGACTTGCTAGAGAAAGTTCAGGTATATTTTAACTCCTTTAACATGTTATAATTTATCCGATATTGAATTACAGGATTTTCGGCATTTAAATCGAAGTAAGATTGAAAATTGAGCTCTTAACTTAAAAGCCCGAGGATATTCGTGAATCGAATTATCGCTTTTTATATCTTAAAACTAAAATATAATCATTAATTAGCTTCAAAATTTTACTCAAAAATTTCGTAGAAGTTATAAACATATTGAGTATTGTATGCCTCCTGAGAATAATGAAAATGACAGTCCCTTTACAAAGGGTCATCTTATTAGGTAGCTCTTTTATGCCCATGAGTTTTTTAAATCCGTAATTAAGTCAATATCACGATATTAAATAAAAGAAACCACCGGGTCACGCTTAAATATCTCGAGCGTCCTTTACGATCTTAAGTAGACTGAAATAATAAAAATATATCAAACAGGTGGCGGCATCTACTTAGGAGGTTAAATAAAGACGTAAGGGAAAGGGTTATTGTTGAAAATTACAGTTGGAGAATATAGTATATAACCAATAATTAAAACTGTAAGGGTCCTTCAGAGGCTTAATCTCTAGATTAAACTCGAAAACTTGTTTCAATTGTTCATTTGTAAGTAAACTTTTGTGTTTATGGATTGCAATATTTAATAACGGATGCGGTTCAAATACTTCAGAATTGTTTATTAAAACTTTGCTCTCATTTTAACGATTACTAAGGTATCGTAATGCAGACACCTCCATATATAGTCCAGGTCTTTTTAATCTATCAGAACTGCAAAGCACATTTGTCTCGTATTCTTAACTCTAAAGTTTCCTGCAATATTACGCTTATTTTACTGAACAATAGTGTAACTCAAGTGGTAATTCCACTTTATTTTCAAAGTAGATATGCAATGCCACTCTCATCAGTATTTAAAAAATGAAATCTCCAGGATCACTTCAATTAAACTTCAAAACTTTGCTTGAATACGAGAATGTCATGATACTAAACGTGTGTTTCATATTTCTATCCTGAATGTTCAAATTGTGCCGGCTGAAGTTCCACGTTTAACCCTGATGGTGACTCTGATGAAAACGGTATCAGATCCTTTGCATTTACAAAAACTCGCATTAATTTCCGAGCCAAACTTTATAGGCAGAAGGTAGATTCGAATCTTTTGTGGAATATAATGTAAATGAAATATCTCCATAAACAAAATCTGAAAGAGGTCATGTCTTCACAAAGTTCTTAATTGTGTATGTTTGAATGGTTTTGTCAATTATATTCTATTTTTGTCTCGGTCCATGATGCTTTTTTAAGCTGCCATCTCCAAAAAGTGGTAAATTAGACAATAACTTGCTTGCATCTGATGTAATTTACAAGTAGTTCTCTGAATCGTTTATCTATATATATATCATGTGTATTTTCCAATTGCATACACATCTAGGAATGTTTACATAAATGTACTCAAACGTTGTCAAACGCTCTTTATTAGGAACGGTCGTTACGATGCAGAAATACAGTATCGATTTGACTTTCTACATTTACTAAGTGCATTTACATTGTTCTACTTATTCAACTAGGGTGAAAATTACCGCGTCCAATACATTACATATAGCTTGAGATTCAGCTTCAAAGCGTTTATGATAAAGACCGAAGATAATGTTTCCTATTTGTTCAAATGGAAGCCAGACTATCTGGAAAACTGGAATTTTCTCTGAGCGCTCCTTAAATATTTTGAAGTACTTCCAATTCTATTCATTGTACGTAAGGAGATATAGACATGCATCTTAAATGCCATCAAACACTATTTATTAGAAGCGGTCGTTACGATGCAGAAATACAGTAGCGATTTGACTTCTTTCTACATTTATTCTCCTTTCCACTGCTGCTATTTTATTTCTCTTCAGAATTTGCACCATGTTTAGGGCCATCAACTTCTCATAGTCAGCTACATACCCTACGCGTTGTCTTTTTAACACATTGTGTGCGGGATACGAATTAGATGGAAGCTCAAAAAGACAAACCGCAACTTTGCCTGCTCCAGACAAGTTTCATACCATAAAAGAATAAGCAGACGTATTCTATAAACATGTATTAACATGCACAACTTATCTAAACTAGTAAGCCAATCAAATTCTTGAATCAAAATTTTGATGTTGGGTAATTCGAGAAAAACGTTTTTTTTACGTTTCCAGCTTCCAAAGTGTCTTTAATGGTTAATGCGTTTGCAAAGCCTGACATAGCGGTTGAATAAGCGCAATATATAGCCTCTATCAACCGTAGGGTGACACGTTGCCTCCTCGGGGCGCACCTGGATATCTGGTCTTCGGATCAGTGAACTGAATACGTGTCATCCCGAACTAGTCCCTTCTTTTTTTGGTTCGGCCTTTTTATTGAGCTCGTGGACAGTTTTCTCTTGTTTATTATATTTTGCTTAATTGCCTCTGCAATTGAGCTAGCGAGCTGAGAGTAAACATCTGATATGACAACTTCGCATCCTTTTGGGTGTCCCCATTGCTCGGCGTCTTTCTCTACAAAGACGGGTCTTGGCGTGCATAAAAAGAGAAAGCATGCTTTAGAGGCTAATGATGAGGTGAGGACTGACCTTGTAAAAGCGAGATGGACCTCCGAGGAACTGTCTTTAATGGCGTTCAAGGAAGCCGAATTACTCGCCTCGGAATGGACGGCTGAAATAAACTCCTCATTGATGTTGCTGTTCCCTAATAGATCCCGAGAGGCCATAAAAGGGCAGAGGAAGTCGAAAAAGTAAAGATTTGCTTGATGGTCATCGACGTAATTCTGCTCCACTGACTAGTAGTCTGACTCCTTCCTCTGCTCATGGCACTCTTCCATCTAAATCGGTAGTTTCCTTGGCCTGTGTTGCCTCTTCCTCTTCTTCATTTAGACGATCAGCCAGAAACTTGGCTAAAAACTCGAATCCAAGTTCTAAAGAATTGGCCACTAATTCTTCTTTGTCTGGAACTCTTTCAAAAATTGTTGAAGTTCCTGAACCAGTCTTAAGTTCTGTAATACAATTAAGATCTCCTGTTAAAAAGACTGTCCCTATCCAGTCTTCGTCTTCTGTCGATTCTGATGAAGACACTAACTCTTTATTGATCGAACCGGTTGAACTTGATTCTCCGGATATGGCTCAAACTCGCTTCATGAGTGAGGATTTAGAACTTTAACAGGAAATTCGTGCTGACTTAGATGCAACGTCATCTTCTTTTCTTGAGATGTCAGTTAATGAGCCATCGGGAGTCCCAGTCCTGGCTTTTACGCTCACAGATGAGTCGCGTTTAGCTGACCATCTTGACTGTGTGTTTGATTCAGATGTCAGTTCAACTTTTTCCCATGAATTTAAGGAAATTTGGACGGATTTTCGTCAACGACCTTGTAAGGAGACACTTTTTACAAGAACGAATCTCTTTTTGCAGGTCCTTTTGCCGGACAAATCGGAGACCTCTCGTCCAAAGCAAGTTCCAAGGAAGGATCCTCAGAGGAAAAATTTCCAAAAGACGGCAGCGCCGTCAGGACTATGAGAGGACGCAAGAGGCTTTCCGTAGAATTCCGTACCAAATTTTGGATCCAGTCGATTCAAGCACCATGGCAACTCCTTTTGATGATGATTTTCGCTCATATTGGGAGATAGTGCTGTCTATCCCTGCTGATCATCGATCCAGCTTTCCCATCTTGCCCGCTGGAAATATGGAACATTCCGATAGGGAATCCGTGACTTTGACACTGCTCGATCCGATCTCTTTAGAAGAGGTACATAAGTGTTTTCCCAGGAATCAATCAGCTCCTAGACCGGATCTTGTGACAGTGAAAGAACTAAGAGACATTCCCATTTGGGATATTGTAAAAATGCTGAACATTTTTCTATTTTGCAGAAAACTCCCAGAGAGACTGTGTAAGTCAAGGACAATATTTATACCTAAGATTAGTGGAGCATGTAAACCTGGTGATTTTCGCCCAATCTCCTTGACGCCTCTCCTCGGTCGATTGTTTTCTAAAATAATGGCTCAACGGCTTAATAAGTTTGCAAATTTGGCTAACGAACAACGCGGATTTATCCCAGATGATGGCGTGGCCCAGAATATCTTTCTATTGGACTTCGTCCTTAGACATGCACATGAGAAGTGTAGGGCCACGTACATTGCATCAATTGATCTCGCCAAAGCTTTTGTTTCCTTGTCCTTCGATTTCGTTTTTGCGGCTCTGACGGAAAAAGGGATACATCCTGAATTTATCAGCCTCATCAGGATGATTTATGATCAGAGCTCTACGAGTTTTGAACCTTTTGCGGACCATAGGTTCACCCCCTCTTGTGGTAAGGGGACCCACTTTTCCCGGTGCTATTTAACTTAGTTATGGATTTTGTCATTCGTAGTATTCGGGGAAGTGTTGGCATCCAACTTGGTGACGGATCTTCTACTGACATAGCGGCTTATACTGATGATCTTATTTGCATAATCAACGGCCGGACTTCAGCATTTGCTGGATCGAACTGCAGAACTATTGGCCGGATGCAACTTACAAATCAATCTTGGACAATCGTTTACGATTAGTGTTTTGGCCGATGGAAGAAACAAGAAAACTAAGATTGATCCCACACCTCGCTTCAGGGTGAGATCATCGTTTATTATGCCACTTACAATAGATGAAAAATTTAAATATCTGGGAGTCACATTTACGGCCCAGGGTCTTTTGGCGGCTGACTGTGCCCCTACTCTAAGCAACTATTTATCAAAATTGGCTTCGGCTTCGCTGAAGTCCCAGCAGAGATTGTTTATCCTTAGAACCATTCTATTACCAAAACTCTTCCACTTACTAGTTTTGAGCTCCGTTCGGGCCGAACACCTCGTAAAGCTTGACTCATGTGTCCGTGCGTTCGTTCGGAAGGTTCTTTACCTTCCAACGGATTGCCCCAACGCCTACCTATACGCCGCTATTTCGGACGGTGGGCTTGGTGTGCCCAGCCTCCGGTACTTGGTTCCTGTCTGGCTGTCCGAGAGGCTTGCGAGTCTCTCGACAAGTGTCTCCGGCCTGTCTGGCGGGGCCTCCCGGAGACTATTTGCAGCGGCTGCGTGAGCGAGTAGCCCGAGGATTGTTAACATGTGACGTTAATAAATACTTTGCAGCTAAACTATATAATTCAGTTGGTCAGTGGGAAAGTCCCAAAACAGCACGGTTGGGTTGGCTCGTCCAACCGGTTCCTTTCAGGGAAGGACTACATAAATTTGGTTAAAACGAGAATTAATTGCCTGCCCACGGCTTCGCGTTGTGCACGTGGGAGACTATACAAGGACAAGATGTGTCGCGCGGGTTGCAACAGAGAAGAGACTCCGGACCATATTTCTCAGGGTTGCCCGCGCACACATCAGCGACGTATCGCTCCCCACAATGCGGTTTCGAACTATATTAAACGAGGACTCGAAAACCGCGGATATACAGTGTTCGATGAACCGATTTATAAGACCTCGGTTGGTAATAGAAAACCCGATTTCGTAGCGTTGAAGAATAAGACCGCCTTTGTCACTGACTCGCAAATTGTGGGTGAATCTGTGGACTTAAAGCGAGCAAATCAGCGTAAAATCTCGTACTGTAAAGACAATGACGAGATGATCGATCAAATTAGGCGGCTACATAAGGTCGATGAAGTCTCGGTCCTAGCAGCAACTCTTAATTTAAGAGGCTGTTGGTCCTCGCGCTCAGTGGATGATCTTATCACTAAAACCAGAATGTTGACTCAAAATGATCTAACAGTGATATCCACACGCGTGTTGATTGGAACGTATAGTGCTTTTACCCTATTTAACAAGTCGACGTGGAGGTCTGGCGTCGGGGCGTGAGGGTCACCCCTCGTATGTATTGTTGTCATTGATTCTATAGTAACAAGTAGCAGCTCAATCTTGTTTTAACATTTGATTGTGTGCTTTGTGTGATTATATTTTTTTGTATTGTGATGTATTTGTTGGGTTTGCTTTGTGTACAGGGTATTCGGCCCTCCAACCGAAAAATGCATCTTTTATGTTTAATAAAGATTTTTAATAGTTATCTAAACAGGGAACTGAAAGAGCTGGAGAACTCGACTGCTTTAGGATGGAAGGCCTCCCCACTGTGTCTCAAATTATTAATTATCTCGTGGTGCCTTAAATTAGTTGATATAGAGAAGGTTTCCTGAACTTGACCTTAACGGTTGTAGCCCCTCAGGTCACCTCTGAGCGTATAGGGAATGGCTAAAATTGTGAGAATCCTACTTCATTACGGTATACGGCACATATTTTAAATATTCTTGGATTAATAAGATTTTGACTTCAAATAACTTCACAAATACCCAGGTCGTGTGTATTGGTATGTTTAGAAAAATGAATCTTGGCGATATTGTTGAAGGAGAATTAAACGGCCTTTGAAATTATCTTAAAATTTGTAAAATGCTTTAATTCGCGTTCTTCTAAGACAGTCTTCCATAATACCTACCATTTTGTTTTTGCATGCAGAACTTAGAAATGTAATGGAACATTTGAAAATCCTTGCAACTTAAAGAACTGTGAGTTCGAGCACGTAAGTATTCGGTTACTAAATTGTGCCAATATTTAATGATACTTGATTCTATAGTTATTTGTGTGTGTGTGTGTGTGTGTGCACCGGCAATTGACGTTTCAAATATCGGTCTAGTTCTTAATTCTGATTCCCCTGGCGCAAGATTTGTCATTAAGTGTTTCAATGTTTCCTGTCCTCGTCTTTTCCTCCGTAATAACGGTAAACTTCTTGTCGGTTGTAACAGCGTCATTTGTTCCTTCATCCGTTGGATTTAAATTCTTGCCTCTGATCTGTGATTTTATATTTCTCTGCTGATGCCAGAGTTCTAAACAGCGGTTGCATTACCACAGTACTACATGGTTGAAGTGTTATAAATCAAGATATTTTATAAAATCATAAGAGGTGTGTTGTTGCAAAGACAATGCATTACAAATGTTAATATGTATTGAAAATATGCAAATTTTAATTCTAATTAGTATTACTTATTAAAATACCTTGTCTGTGACTCCTATGGACCTCATAACGATTCTTACCTCAGAGATGCGATTTTATATTTCTCTGCAAATGCCGAAGTGCTCACGATATATTATAAACTACTCAAATAAAAGCTGCTTTGGTATAAAGACAAATTGCATTAATCATAGCGCGAATATTACATTTATTAAAATCCTTCTGTGACGCCTATGTGGGTCAAACCAATCTCGAATATTTTTAAAATTTTATAACAACTTTTGACCCAAGCATGGAATTACTTTATCATAAAACGTAAAGCAATAAACTTTATTTTTCCTGAATTTGAAGGGTGCTTGCATTCCCTTCTCTCGTGAAAGGATATTATAATTCCTCAATTTTATCAATCTATCATTCACTTACATGATATAAATTTACTTGCGAAATTATAACTCTAGCAGCCTGCTTCATTAAAGCTGAAACCAAATCTTGCGACAATCTGCCAAGAATCTTTTCATAAATCCGGGAATTAGACGAGTCTTTTACTTGAGAATTTCTTATCAGTTTGGATTTCCAAGACAAATTTATGTTTTTAATGTCTCCTCTTGTCAGGTCTGAAGGAAATCTAAGACCTAGCTTCCATTCTCTCCCTAGATGGTAATTCTTACGAAATTTTGCATCATAATGACGCAAAACCTTGTAGCTTTTGAAATGTTTAAATGGTTGTTCAGTGTTTATTCTTAGATGGCTTTTGAATATATGAACGAACTCGGGTTAATCCCTTCCGGTAAAATCACGAGTATAGCTCGTCATTTGTTTTCATGCTATACAGCAGAATTCCTTGACTAATTCTTACCGGAAGGGGTTAATAACATTTTCTCTTAAAACTGGAAACCCCTCAACAAGAATGTTTGATACATATTCACAAAAACACAATATGGAAAAGAAATTTAAATGAGACCTTAGATTATCACCCAGTCAGCTTTACCTACTATTAAAGTGCTTTGTTTTCTTTTACATGAAAGCAAATCTTTAAATTTGTTTCTATGCATTTCATGTAATAAACGGTGCACTGCTTATAGAGGTTGTAATTTATAAAGAGTAATCTACTATTACTTGATTAGTTTTCTAGTATTTTGTTTTCTCAAAGTAGAAATAAATGTAACGTGAAATTGTTTTCAAAGTTGTTAGAAAAATTTAAGAAACTATTATTTTATGTATTTATCTTGAATATTTTTATAAGCATATATATCAAAAATGCTTTCTTGGGAAAGAATTAACATTTTAAAAATTATCAAAATATGAGTAAATAACTTTTGCACTTTTATCACTTTTTTCCGCTATTAATGCAACAATACGCAAGTATTTAATTGAATTAAGCATTTAGTATTTTCTATGTGAGAAAAAAGTTGGTGTTGCATGGATGTAGTAAAAATTTAAGTTCACTTTACTATGTTTTCAACTTTACTATGTTTTTTCTATGGATATATATTGTCTGTGAATCGTAACGAAATCAATTTCTTAATTCATGATTTGGCAAGAAAAATAAAAAATTGTACTTAAGTCCATAATATTATGTGATTAAATTACATTTTGGTACTGTATATGTATTCGCAATTATATTCTATAGATTTCCAATTTCCAATTTAAGTTTATATTTTACCAATTCATACTTCAAAAAAATTTCTGTAATCATTCATTTAAGTGTTTTTAAAAACCTTTCACGAGATAAAGCTTTAATATCTAGTTTTGTCACATATTAGCTTCTGCAACCTTAAATGTATCTACAAATCCGGCATAAACCTGAAATTTATGATTAAATACTAGGTCATGAGTTTATACAAGTGAACCTAAAGGAAAAATGGTTCCAAATTTAATGTGTGTATTTCTTAAATGGTACTCAAACGTTGTTCGTAATTGAATGGGAAACATGTTCTGCCTCGATATTTCAATGATTATAAAAGGCAGGAGAGCCAGTTGGAAACAAATACAGTTGAGTGAATAAAATTTTAAAGCATACATATTAAATTCTTTAAATCGGAAATTTACATTCTTTGAAACTGCCTGTTAATTTAAAAAATAAATTAAACCAATTTTCATGTTAAATTTAGCTTAAAAAGAGAACTTAACACCGTCCGGTAAAGTTTAATGATAGAATAGTGCTGTATAGCATGAAAAACGAGCTATACTCGTCATTTTACCGGAAGGGGTTTGGGTAAATTTCAGTTTCTTTTTATCTTCTATACTCGGAAAAATCAGATGCAAAATTTACTGAATACAAGGGCTAATTTTATTGTTTGAAGAAATAAAATGTTGATTTAGATAATTAAACTTTTTATTTAATTTTAGACTTCTTAAATCTTTTGTATATCTTCTTTTAAGTATCGAAGTATGCACCACCATGAAATGGTGCCCGAGAGGATATGTTCAAAAGCAGAGGGTAAAATAAAGTACCTGTATTACAATATTCAAGGACAGAAAAACTGCCTTCAATTGAATTCAATATAGATTCATTGTGAAATAATCTATGTCGAGAAAACTTTTTCATAACAGATTTTATATAGAAAATCTTGTTTTTGCTAATCAAAAACGTATCGATCTTCATAGAGTATTATCCAAAATATCAATGCCAGTACTGCGATTTTCATATTTAAACGTCAATTTTTCCATGTCATGAGAATACCCATCTCATTAAAGTAAAATTTTTCTTAAGTGTTTTTAAACGCATTAAATTTTCCTCCATCCTTGCGGTTCTCTAACAGATCTGGTCAAGTAATTGCTTGAATTGGAGAGAAGAAAACTCGTAGTGATCAATCTTAAGTATTCATCGCTTGCACCTAGTTTTGAAATAAACTATTTGTACCTGAGGGTTTTCAATGAATTCTGCAAAAATAAGTTTATCCGATGCTCCGAAATGGAAGCGGCCAAAATGCATCTAAAGTACAGCCATAATATGTACTGCTTTTTTTTAACTTCCCCTCTTTTCAAATGTAGAATTTTCAATAGTGCTCTTCTAACTTCCAAAGCAAATAATTGTTTTAAAAGATGCGACATCAAGATGTTTTAAATTGTCTACATCAAATATGAAACATATTGAAAACATTAAAGCTTGTATGTTTATAATGCTCGTTCCGATAATTTTTCTTCCGTATTAAAGATCATTTTCCCCTAATTTTTACAAGTTTGACATGTCTAATATTGTTGCCTCTAGTGTAGGTTGCTCAAGTTAGTTATTTACTAATTATATAATTATGTTAATATTACCAATTTATATAATTATGCTCTATAGTCTTGAAATAGAAAAAAACTCTCTTGAAATGCATGAAATTCTTATTTAGTTTAGCTGCAGAACGCAAAGTACTGAACAATTAAATAGTTTTGTAGTAAAAATAAGGTTAATGACACCATGGCTCAGCATATTTACATGCCATTTTTCCCCTATTTAGCATTATAAAGGAAAATATACATTGTTATAATATTATCGTATCTATATCCTCCGCGCACACATCAGGACAGGGTCTTAAGGACATCTATGCTGCCTCTTTCCAACCCGAATCTATACAACAGCGCTGGAGTAGAGATTTCCCCCTTTTAAGGCTGTTGTAAATGGCTTGCAAATCTCTGAGTTAACTTGCATTAAAATTTTACAATCATCGTGCTCTGATAGTTAATGTAACGAAGGCAGTTGAAACTCGAATTTATTTACTCTGTAACTTAGGTTTTGAAATTGAATGATGTATCTGTTACCGTGAAACACCGAAATTTGGAGAATGTCAACTTTCACCGGTGAATGTCAACATTCGCATTTGGTATGTGTCGACTTTCACCGATGAAAGTCGATATTCTCCAATTTCGATCTTTCACAGTAACATATCTACTTATAAATATCGTTTCGTATTCTATTTTTACATATTGTATTACGCATTTATAACATTGTTCTCTATTTTAGCTGGACTTCTAATTAATCATAAGATGTTTTGGCATCAATATCATACTTTTGATTTTCAAAATAATAGTTGATTAATGCACAAATTGATGTATTAGAACTTTACTGCTTGTAACTTAGATGTACTTGCAATACATTCATGTGCATAGAATCCTGTGACTAGATGATGTAATTTTATTCCGTATTTAATGAATTGTTCTTTTTAAAAAAATTTACTAGCGTTTTTATTAATTCGCCTTTTCATTTTCTGATTTGCGTTAGTGTTTGTAAAATTCAGTTTCTTTTCTGGTACTTGCTTCCATACATGTTATTATAATTCTGAAAATTAAATTACCGAATTGTTCATCAAGCACCATAAGAAATATCCATGTTTAAGCATAATTTATTAGTAAAAGTTCAATAATTGAAAACAATAAATTATAGATATTAAGATAAAGCGCCGGTTTACACCAATTGGTTTAGAAATCCCAGATAATCATTTTGTCGATTGTTTGATGCATCCTTAATATCCATTAACATCAATTATTTCGAGTAATTTACATCCAGATGGTAAATCGAGTTACAGAAATTTGCTACGTTTTCAACAGATTGTACATAAAATTTTCTTAATTCTTGACATTCGATTTTAGGAATATGATATATTGCCTCGCTCAAGATTTTTCTGTTATATGTTAAGAAAGAAAATTATAAGCAAATTATTTTTTAAAGAACATATTTCATTATGCAAATGAAGACGAATATGTACAAAATCTAAGGCTAATCTTAACTTTCACATTTTTGAATGTGGTATATTTATTTAATATTATTCAGAGTCAAGTACACTCATTAAATAATTTTATAAATGGTTTTAAATGAAATTTGTCTTGCATAAATAAATTTATTTCTTAAAAATTTTTGATTGATTTTAAGATTTTACTTTCAATCTTGACAATTTCGGAACATAATTTCATGCAAAATTTATCGACATCGCGTGTGAACAGTAACGTCTAGAGAAATAATATTAATCTTTTTTACGAAATACAAAAAGAACGCCAGCGGAGTATGTTAACTTTTTAACATTTTGGCTGTTTTTGTTATTTATAAGGTTATGCTATGAAAAATATTTAAAATATATTAAATTGGTGTGATTCGGCAAATCTACAAAATTATTTTCATTTTAAAATTAATTTTTCATGATAAATTTAAATTGCAAAGAGCCAAATGTTAATATCTTTAAAAATTGAATTTTGAATTTTCTGAAATCATGCCAACTTTGACTCGTAGCACATTTTTATTTCGATATATTGACGTTTAAACAAATCATCGAGTTTATATGTTACTTTTGAAACTACTTTCCCTAAAGTGCAATTATTTTTTAATGCATTTTAAAGCAAAATCATTGTCCACTCATTGTGTTTGTATTAAAACTTATCAAATTTTTAACTTACCTTGAAAATGGTTTTAAGTCGATTTTATTTCCTAAAAGTAAACCATATCTCAGTTTACCATTTTAATGAGTTGTTCTTGGTTTTAAGCTCTTAGGTTATTTAATTTCTTCCCATCATGTGAAGTTTTTAAGTATTGAATGTAGCAAGGATATGTGAAAAAGGAAACCAACATTTTTTGAAAATGGAGGTGTATCTCGAGATGCATCCTTAATTATGTGTTCATTCAACATTTAATATGCGTCTTAAAGGATTTTTCTGAAGTTTTAATTCTTTAATAATCTAGAACATTAATCTAGGAAAATGACCTGACGCTTTTGTATGATAGATCAAATTTGTTAAGTGGATTAAAACTCAGCAAAATATTTCATTTGGATTAAATTTTATTAAAAAATTAACTTGCATATTGCTTGGGATCGCTGATCACAATAAATCTATCAATATGGACCGCCGTGAAATTAAAATCTAAACCGTCATTATTCTGTTACTGTTTGGTTGGGTTTATTGAAGCAAGAGTCACATTTGATAACGCTGCGACAAACACATGAAATTCAATAAAACTGCTCAAAATTTTAAATACATTTTTTGTTATTCACAAAGGAATAAGATACTATGTGAATAAATGTTTGTCACATGAAATCATGTTAGTAGACATCACAAATGGTAAATGTTAAGATTCAAAATTTTGAAACGCTTGACTCGAAATAATCTACAAAGCAAAAGCATTAAAAGCCTTATCAAGTGAAATATAATTTGTAAGAAGGAAGCATAAACACAGTTACTGTTTAAATTTCATGGACACGATGATATGAACACTAAATTTTCATACCTGGTAACAATTTATTTCGTATCAGAAGTTTAGACCCTCTTGAAATTTTCTTTGAGAAATTTTAATGCGCTTTCAAAAATATTTTCATCTTATGGTATATAATATCCCTGTCGGATGTTCTAGAAGTGCTAATTTTTGTTTCTGATTCACCAATCGTTAAATATTTGTTCCTTAAGATTAAGATAGATTGGAGGATTAATACAATCATACAACTCATTCATTTAGGTGAAATTCGAGTAACATGAAATTACATTTCCTCTTTTCAAGTCATAAAAAGAAAAAAATCCCTTCTAACATGGTAACTTAATGCAGTGGTAACTTTACCAGGTATACCTCGTGCAGTTTTACCAGGTATACCTGGTAAAACTGTAATAACGGATTGCATCATTACATGCTCGTTAAGTTTGGCAAAGAGTGTAAAAAAAACTAAATGATTGAGACACTTGCACTAGATCTTACTCGTAGAGAAAAATATCCTTAAGCATTTCACCACAAACAATACATTAGCTTTATCATCAAAAATAGCTGAATATTCAAATCATTACTATAAATAAAATCACCATTATTATATTTATCATAAATATTCAATTTATTAATATAAATTTATCAAATATTTTGTTCACACAATCTGGAAAATCTCTTCCCTTCTGAGTAGCTTCAAGTTCTAGGGCAAAATAAAACCCTTAAGTTCGATATGTGTTATGTATTCAAACTCTATTCTGTCTGCTGAGAGCAGTTAATGTTCATTTCGAATAACTTCGGATGAAAAAATATTTGTATTAAAATACACTTATTTAAAATACATTTATTTAAAACAATTTGGGGATTTTTAAAAATACATTCTCAAAGCATAGATTTATAAAATTCGAAAAGATCCATGATCATAACATTTTTAAAGATGGAATGAAACAACTTTAGGATTTTAATTGCATCTTTTTTGCATACTTAATACGTTTTCTAAATGAAAATTAGTCGCCATTTAAAAAGAAAGAAAATAGAGCAGTTTGGAGAAACATTTGTAAACAACAAACCGCATACATTCTACATAAAAAACAACGCGTTTACATTTACTGGCTATTTTTTCTCTTTATTTTTCTGTCTAAAATTCTCCATGTTTTTCTACGAAAATGCATCATTAAAACCAGCTTAGAAACTCTTCTTAATGATCTTCCGTAAACGTTATGTAGAAAATTCTTCGTCTGTCTTAAGACTTGAAATTTCATCGACCGTAATACAATACGGAGCATTCTACTTTCTGTGTAATAATAATGGTATATTAAATTGAATTAAATGATCCACAGAAAAGGCCCCGAAGCATCGGAAGAAAAAAAATACGCTTTCTTTATTCTTACATGGATGCAACGGTTTTCAACATTCTGCCTTTCCCACGCATGCTATTAAAGTTAGTATAGATGAAAAGTCAGGAAACCCATTAACGTAAAATTATTTCTACAGAGTATGATCACGTTACTGTTTGTTTACTTTTGCTTTGGTGCTCGTATTCTTGTGTAAGAACATTTCAATTTATTCTTTCTTTATGAAGACCACGCTTTCTACGTTATCATTTTTATCAGACTTTTATCGCATGATTTATTGTTATGCCTTGGATAATTTGTTTTCTCTTCGATACTTGTTGAAATGAAGGAGAATATGAATTTTACAATATTTCAGGCTTTCCAGAGACAGAAGAAAATGGATAATATATAATTTTTGTGTAAACATATTAGATTCTTCTGCGCAAAAATGGTTTTTGTTGTATCGTTAAATTTATAAACAGGATAATAAACGATTTAGGAAAGCAGTTTCTTGTTACTCCATTCTTAATCCTCTGACTTCATATCTCGAGATATGCACGGGTTGGTAGGAAGACTATTTTCTGATGCTTCTTGCGATTGCCAAGGCTAATGTGTTTACTTAGTACTTTCATAGCGTTGGATCATATTATATTAAAAATGCTTTGCATATAAATAATATTTCGCAGGGCTCAACGGCATTTTAACACGTTTGCAAGCGTTGTATCTAAATATTGTTTTTAAAAAAATCCGCAGATGAACCTGCATTAATACTGAAGCATACACCACAAATCTTGCTGTTTCGGAAAGTTAAATAAATAAAGTTAAATAATAAAGTTTAATAATAATAAATCAACTGAGTTAAATGAAAAAAGCTCAAGAATTTATTTTTAAATTATTCCAACTTTACTACCAATTCTTAATTGGTTTAAATGTATTTCCTTTAATTGCGGATGTTTTGATTATTACCATAGCTGCCTTGTCAGAAGAAAAATAATAAGATAGAAAAACGTTTGTGTATGTGATCTATTTAATGAAAAGAGTGTGCTTAATGGTTTTCGGACACAATTTGTTGATTTGTATCAGCTCATTAATCTTACTAAATATTAAAACAGCCTTTTAGTTTCATGTTGGATTCCTTTATATTACAATACCATTGTCTCCATGTGTATTTTATTTATAGTTCGTTCCAATGCTAAATTTTCTTAATGAAGTATGGTGTTAATATAGAAGTCAATGTTCCGATCTAATTCATCTTAATATATTTCGCAACGTTTTTTTCAAAACTACTGACATAAACTTTGCCATTACGAATGATACAGGTACTGCAACAATTAGAGCATTTTTCGTGTTGCAATCGGCTGGCATAATTGCTGTACTGCTAAACAATTAGTATTTCATTCTTGGTGGGACTAATGTATCGATATTTTAAGCATACGGCAGATGGTATTTACTCATATGTTCTTTTGAGCCAAACTATTTATACGGATAATCGCATTTCCAATAAGGGAATGAAAGAGTAGGTAACTTGCTCTTCGATGAGGTGAAATGGAGAGAAAACATTTTCGTCTCTGTCTGCAAGAATCCTCGTATTTCTGTTCTTTGAAGGGGATAGAGGATGCCTCAAAAAATACCTCACTTCATTAATGACTCAGATCAGTAAAGTTGCTAAGTGATATTCCAGGCAAGAGATTCATAAACAAGGATATATTTCACAATGCAAACATGAAATTGTCGGTTAGAACATTAAAAAAAATATTTAAATCAAAATGGATCTGCAGATAGACACATCTCGTATCAAGAAAGTTACCGTACACAAATATACTTGGGCGAGAAGAGAAACTCATTCAGTGAGAAGCCAAAAAGGACCATCGGTACATATAGATTCGAGTAGCTGATGATTAACAAGCATTATTAGTCTTGCAACTTCTGATGAAGGAAATCAGTTGTAAAGGCTCCATCTCCGTTCAGGCAAGACGGCTGTCATCAGTACTACCACAGAGGCTTGTACATCACCGATGCGGGTGGCTTTACGCTGCTGGCATTCTCTCTCTCGGTCTGTGTCTTGGTCTGGTCTGGCGGAAATGAAGAAAGGCACTCCTATATATATTTGGATGAAAAGTGCGCGCGCAGAGCTGCACCTTTTTAGCATCCTGCATGTAAGAATAAAATTCCACCTGCCGCCTCATGGCAAAGTGAGAGGTGAAAAATGTAAAGGTTCAAGAGGCCGCCACATCTTCATTAATTTTATATATAAAAGAATATTTTGACATTCATCATTTACTCTTTAAACATGCTTCTTATCCTTGGCGACCCCACGGGTGAGGGCACCGTAAATATACGGATATGAGTTGCTGCTGGATAAGTTAGCAAGAACTCGCTTCCCCCGTGGGGATAGTAATGGTGTGGCTCCGGGTTCCTCCACCAGTGATAGTACGTACCTCCTTCGGGAGGGGTCGGGCCGTGGACATACATTACAGTAATAAGCTGTCTAATATCTACCTTTTTGTCTGCCTACATTCCAAATTGCTTTCTTTTCAAAAAAAAATGTTCAGAAGTGTTCTTACAAGGAAACTAAATTTATGATTATTCCAAATTATTTATTTATTCATTCATTATTCTTCCTTTCCTTTCAAGCCAATACAAAGGAGTTGATTACTTCATATTCAGCAGCAGTTCGTCCAGAACATTAGCAAATACTATACATTACAGTAATAATATGTCTAATATCTAACTTTTTGACTGCCTACAATCCAAATTGCTTCCATTTGAAAAAAAAAATGTTCAGAAGCATTCTTGCAAGGAAAGTAAATTTATGATCATTCCAAATTATTTATTTATTCATTCAATATTCTTCCTTTCCTTTCAAGCCAATACAAACGAGTTGATTACTTATATGATAGGTAGCGAAAAGAATGTATCCAGTGCTTGCGACATCCACTGTACTTCAAAGTTACAGATAATCGGAATACCAGAATGGTAGCCATCGGAATACCATTATGCAATAAAGGACATAAAACAACTCTAATATTTTATGAAAGTCTTAGTTTTCTCTTTGTAATTTCTTTCTGCTAAATCTGTATTCACATTCATAATAGTAAATAGAGAATTGCTATTTTTACAGATCTCACTTAGATATCTGTTGAAACATTTTTATTACTTTTTCATTGTATAAAAATCAAATTAGCTTAATTTGATAAAAAGTATTCAGAATACATCTTTCCATTATTTAAATGAAAACGTTAAAATGTACTATCTGTATATCCAATTAGGTATTTCTTATGAAAAAAATGAAATTCTTAAATGAATTGAATTGTAAAATTCTGAAAGTGATTCTGAGCAATTTCATTTTATTCTCAAATAGCTCTCAAGAAATATCTCCCGGTAATAATCCCCGAGAAGAAGCAACTACCTGGAGCAATCTCCTTTAAGAAAAAAGGAGATCTCCGGAATAAAAATTGAGATAAAAGAACTGTCGATATCAATGTAATTTACTCTGTGGTGAAGACTTGGGAAGGGAATTTCATTCCTACTTTATTTATCACGCGAAGTCGTCTCTGCGTCCTTAAAATCCGAGAAAATTCAGGAATAAATTATTGTTGAAGAAATGGAACCGAAGATCCTCCATAAAGTGGAATCCAGAACAAATCAGCGATGAAACCTTTCCAGGCGAGTTCGCATGAGAAGATCGTTGGCATAACTTTCTTATTTTTCGTACTTAGTGAGAGCTGATGAATACAGCCGTGGTGCGATTGAAAGACTGTTTTCATGATGGAAGATTCACTTGGCTTTGTAGCCTACCTGAGTGTATTTATTGAATATTTTTGACGTGAAAACGCGCGTCTTTCCGCTCGTTACAGTGATAGTCGGTCGAACTTGTCTTCTGTGACAAAATACCGTGAGATTTGAATCGCTAATAACTACGAGACTAATAATGCGAAAAGAATGGTTCACCCCAAAACGGTTAGATGATATTTGTAAGCGGTTGTCGCATAGCATTTGTTTTGCCTGTGACGACCTCGTACCAGTGTAGGCACGGTCGCGTGATTGTTATGGATTAGCTTTATGTAAGGTTATAAATAAGTGTCGTGTGCGAACGAGTTTAGCTAGGAGTTTGATTCTGGTGTCATTTTAAAGAGCGTGAGGAGTATTACTAGAAACCAAAGTGAGACAATAAAATAATTTTACAGAATATAAGTAAAAATCGGTATGGAATTGAAAATTTCAAACCCCGCATGTTTTTTGAATATAACATGCGCAGTTTTCTTTTCAATTGTACAAAACTTAGAGAATAATTGACACTACGTATAAAACATTGTATTAAAATTTAAATTAAAAAATTTGAATATTATGAGAAATATGAGTAATTGTAGTAAGTAATGTTTTACTGTTCATACGCGAAATGTAGTTCTATCTACTGTCAACAGATGGCGCCATCAAAAGCTACTCTAAATAAAACCTAAGAAAGGTGCTCTTCGGGTCAGCACCGTAGAATTTTCGTGAAAATGTCGGGATAAAATCATAAAACAAATGTTTTGTATTAATATGTATTTCAATTATCAATCTCTAATACAATATTTACACAGAGTAGTACAATGGTTACATAATAGATAAATCACATTTTTATCGCATGTATTATAGTCTGTGTTACCGAGTTAAAATGGAAAGCACACTCGTATATCAGAAGCAATTACCTGATTATTTGGCAAGATGCAATACTAACATCAAATTATGTATAAAATGAAGCTCTCACAAATACACTTAGTGAGCCTATTAAAGCTAGCCAAAGATGCACGTGATGCCAGATGGGCACTGGTCGTTTATGAACAGCGCACATACGTACACGCGTTTCATATCTACTCACGTTTCATTCATACTTACGTTACTACGTACGCACGATTCATATATACGTTTACGTACGTTACATATGAACGAATATTTCATATTTACGTATGACGTACATCACATACGTATGTATGTTTCAGACGCACGTTACAAACGTATGCACATTTTAAAAATGCATACGTTTGTTTGTGCGCACGTTGCATACTTATGTACGTAGTTTAACGCACGTGATATACATGCGCAAGCACTTAAATGAATGAATGTTTACATAACGTATCTCCTTACATACGCTGCGTATGATACATATATACGTAAGCAATGTACGTAAACATTCGTGTGTATGTATGAAACGTACACACGAACTTCGAGTACCTACCTTACGTACTTATGCATGAAAAGTGCGCATGTACAACGTACGCAAGTACGAAATTATGTATGTATCGAAAGTACGTATGCATGTAACTAAGATTTTTTTATTTAACGACTATCGATAGTATCTAAACTATCGACTGAAAGAGCACCTATGGATAGCATCGCCTGAAAGAAAACTATCGAAACTTTCGATAATTTCAGTCGATAGTTCGGAAAACTATCGATAGCTGAATTATCGATGTTTAAGGAACACTAATTCATAGAGATTGTTCCACAAGTCCTTTACGACAAAATTACAGAATTGACAAAAAAAAGGAAGTTTGCAAAATAGTTAGATACATGAAAATATCTCTTTCTTTTATAAATTGTTTTTCAAATAAATTTATAATTTCCTTTCCTTGCTGAAGAGTCGCATGGTTACATTTAAATGAAAAATTCTACATTGAGCAAACAAAATGGCGCAAGCAACTGCCTCGTCTGGAAAGAAAATTTTCCAATAAGTTACGACTTCGCAAATTAAATTATGTGTGAGTCAAATGTTATATATCAAAATAATGGATATTATAAATTTTTAAGGACATAATGCATTTTTATATCGTGTATTAAGATTGTCTTGAAAAGAACGTGAGATGTTAAATCAAATTGATTTTCAAATATCGTGTCGGTAATAAAAGTAATGGAGTACTGATTTTAGAATTACAAAATATTAATAACAAAATTAAAAATAAATTATAAAACACTTTATTAATGAACGAGAAATATAATTGCACAGTTATGAAAGGGGGAGAAATTCTATATTAAGATTTGATCTCTGTCGTAAGAAATTATTGAAAGAAACTGTATATTACATTTTTTCAAAAATTCATTTTTTTGTTATGTGGTGTTTTATATACATCTTATTGTAGTTGTTTCAAATTCGCAAAGTAAACTCGCAGACTTATGTACACTTTACAGTAATGAACCCATAATATATTCCCAAATTATTCTATTCCGAATAAAGACTGCTCAATAACAGTGAGGAAAAACATTTCGTATTTGAAAGGACAATTTTCTTCCTGTTTATTTCTCGTGTTTTATAAATATGAAGGATTTTACTTATTTACTTGTCAATTTGCAAAAATGCTGAAAATATTTCTGTTTAAATTTTGTTGAACCAGTTCTTTTATACTCTAATTTATTACATTTTTTATTCCCGTCTTATAACAATTTTCTAATACTAATACCAATAATTCAATATACATTTGTCTCCAAGATAAACTGTTAAGAAAATGAATGAAAGCTTGATAGAAAAAAGAGATTTTCATTATGTCTAGCAGAGCAGAAAAAAACGAAAGGTTTGATTAACTTCTCCTAATAAAGGGGGAAAAAGCAATCCGTGTGTCTGGCTAACTTCTTTCTGGGAAACACACCGAGTAAACTTCCGCAAATCGAAATATCCTCTATGGGGAAAAAAAGGCCAACACGCAGAGAGGTCAATACCTCGGCGTACAAGCTTCATTAGCGGTTTTAGTCGAATCAGCTTTACTCAATAACATCATAATCATTATCACACCATGTTGTGAAATGAAGTAAGAAGATAAAACACTGCGTTGAAGCCATCTTTGGACCGATAAGGAAAGAATTTATATTTTCTGATGGGGAAATTATTGAAACTAAGGAAGGATGCATTACTTTCGAAGAAGCATTCATATATTTGGCTGCTTTTTCTGAATGTAATTTACTATTTTGTTATTACTGCTAATTATTTTAAAAAGTGGTATTATAAATTCACTAAAAATTAAATTAAAGTAGCCTATAGGATATGGCTGCCTTTTTAAGGGCATATTATAATTAGGATCACTCTGGTTTAATGAATGAGTGGCCTTGTTCTAGCTGAGATCATTTCATATTGTTGATGCATGCAATATCTGTAATTTTATTCTTTGGTATTTTAATTACCATTTACTCTTACTATTTTGTTATTATTGCTAAATATTTTAAAAAGTGATATTATAAATTCACTAAAAATTAAATTAAAGTAGCCTACAGGATATGGCTGCCTTTTTAAGGGCATATTATAATTGGGATCACTCTGGTTTAATGAATGAGCGACCTCGTTCAAGTTGAGACAAATTCATAATGATGATGTATGCGATATCTGCGATTTTATTCTTTGGTGACGTCACTTCTGTGCAGAACTGCGGAATTTTGCATAAGAAAAATTCAGTTTTATATGCATATAAATATCATGGAAAAACATATCTTCGTCGTCAAAAACCGTCGTTTCCTCCGAGATATGTTCAGTTTAAACTTAATTGATTTTGAGTCGTTATGATAACTGATAAATATTATTTTACAGATTTCTAGCTACGGCAGTCTGTTTCCTCATGTTTAGATAACAAGTTTCAGTCACGAAATATTTAATTACAATTTCTAATTGCACTGCATTAGACCATCAAAACGTTTTTGCTGACTTAGTGACTTCTGCCTGTACGATGACGATATGACAAGCACTTAGCTCTGAAGAGTGTCAGAGAAAATCATGTTCCATTTCCAAAATTGACCACAGGGTGGTAACTACAGTTCACAATTTTAACTTAATCTTTTGTCTTAATATAATTTCCAATCTCTTGATCTACAGAGTTTACTAAACACTTTAATCCACATGCGACATTTTTTTCTAGCCCCCTTTAAAAACGGTTAAATTTGGAGAGAAAGCGCCTTAATTGGACTCTCCGAACATTGGTGGTCATTTATCCCATCCCCTGCTCTAACCCTCCTTTAAAGCCAAGGTAAATGAGCTGTGGTTTTCGAAAATAATTGGACCCCCTACCTCGCTTATCTCCTAAGCGATCTCAGAACCTCCCTCCCCTCAGAAGAAGCCAACCGCATCAGACAGGCCTTCGTCACTGTTCTGGGGAAATTTTTAGACCGCCCGGGACCGGTTCGCTCGGTTTGAGATGGTTAACAAATAACCAACCTAACGTGGAAAATACTCGGAAGTTTTTTTGAATTATATTTTTTATAGATTAACTTAACCTCGCAAACGATACGTCAGAAACAATCTTTATCTTCAACATTCTTTTAGGTAATAGCATTTGACAAGACGTAGCTTTCATCCTTAAAAATATTCATTACATCACATTCTAGGTTAAAAGAAAAACTGAAGCAGGTTTTCCCGGGTTTTTTTTCCAATTTCATTTTATAGGCTATCAAGTCAAAATATGTTTCTTCACACAAAAAGAAGCGAGATGTTTTCCTTACACACAATGCATGCATTTTATTTTACCCAATAAAGCTGTTCCTCTTTCAGAATTTAGCCAGGACATTTGCATAGTAAGTGTTTTACGGAGAATTTGAAGAAATGTGGAGACCATTATGACTCCCGCTAAAATGGTTGTTGTTATATCCCAGATAGCAATTTTAGTTTGCAGCAAGCTTGCCACAAATTTGTCATGACAAGAGTGCAAGTTTGCCACAAATTTGTCATGACGAGAGTGCAAGTTTGCAGTAAGCTTGCAGCAAGTTAACGAAAGCTCCTAAGTCACCATGAAACGAACTTGCAGCAAACTTGCCGTGCAAACTTATTGCAAATTAAAGCAAAAACAGAATACGAAACACAACCCAGGATAGAACTCGCGACCTCCCGGTTCCGAAGCGGAGACTCTAACCGTTGAGCCAGTCGAACTCTGAGAGGAGAAGATAGATTTCGCTAATACATCGTTCGATTCGATTCGTATACGATTTATTTTTAACTATTTTCTGGATTTCATTAATTTTTTGAGTTGAGAATATGATTTGAAGTCAAAGAGAGAGCGATTTTTGCTAATAACTACGTTTTGCTAGTAAAATAAATTATGAAATTAGAGTTCAAAAGTAATTAATTTAAAATGGGACAAAATGTCTAGTTTATTATTGTTCAACAAACACTGACTGTTTTTTAGATTTAATTTTGTTTATAAACGTTAAAATTTCAACATTAAGAAAAAGGCGATATAGTTTTCTTTAAAGTGAGAGTGATATATTTAGTAAAAATATGGAAAGTGTTTCAAAATTTTTTTTTATAAAAAAGTTATTTTTTCACAAATTATCATTGATTTATTGAATTAATAAAAAAGAATTACGGTCTAGGAGATGCTTTTAAAAATCGGATGTTTTTTAAAACAGAGACAAAGATAATTATCTCTTTATTGTGCTATCTTTGCAGGAAGCTTGTTTTGCAAAATTGCAGCAAGTTTGATTTGCAAAGAGGTGGCGCTATTTGTCACATCGAACTTGCTACAAGTTCGATTCAAGTTTGACGCGTCAAATTTTGCCATGACAAGTCAAAATCAAACTTGCTGCAAACTTACGTGCTATCTGGGATGTTGGTATGTTTTTTTCTCATTTCGAAGAACGTTGATGATATGACAATGACGTTATTTTTATGTCTCATCACGTTTTACAGAAATTATCTGAATATCCGAAAAATTCTTGCTACTATCAAAATTAAATACAATGCTTTGAGAAGAGAATGAATTGCATAAACAACCACAATATAAACAAACGTTTCTGAAATACATCAGTATGCTTTAAAATGTTTTTTCAATTTTTTATTATAAGTTTGAAACACATGCAACTACTTTTTTTCTAGGAAGACAGAAATGTTAATTATATGAATCGATTAATTTCAAAAGGGGAAGTCTGACATTTCTAAAATTTTACAGGAGGAGAAAAAGCGATATCTGTAATAGATATCGATAGATATAAGATACCAAGATATCTCTAATGTGTTTCAAAGTAGAAAATCAGCCTATTGATGACAACCAAAAAATTTTATAAATTATAATTTTTGCAAAAATTCAACTTTAAATTTTGCAGAAGTACTCTTTTAACATTAAACTCAATAAAAGTTTCAGAATTTTAGGGAATAAACCATTATGAAGCCATGAATATCGATGAAAATTCATTAAAATTATCATTTTTTTTATTTGTGAGTAAATTTTTATTTAAAGACACAAAATAAAAAAGATTTTTAAAGTTATTCGTTTTTAAGAAAAAGTCAGATTTAAAACAAAAAAAAATTCAGGGGAAAATAATTATAAGCCATTAATATCAAGGAAACTCAAATAAAATTAAATATTAATTTATTTGCAACTAAATTTAAAGGATTCACATAAATTTTTAAGTTATTCGCTTTTAAGTAAAATTCAGATTTAAAAGAAAAAAAATCACGGAAAACAATTAGAAAGCCTGGACTATAAATTGGAACTGAAATAAAATTTAAAGTGTACTTATTTGCAAAGAAATTTAAATCTGAAAAGATACTGGTTTTTAAGTAAAATTCAGATTTTTAGAAAATTCAGGGGAAAAGAATTATAAAACAAAAAATATCAATTAAACCCAAATAAAATTCAAAATTTGCTTATTTGCAAATTAAATTTAAAATTAAATAAAATAAAATGTAAAATTTATTTGTTTCAAGTAAAATTAAAATTTAAAAACAAAAATTAACATTAAAAATAGTTATGTAAATGAATTTTAGCCCTCGTGAGGGTCAATAGAAGATCCTCTTCTGAGCAGAAGCCTTCTCCTAACATCATACGGAAACTTTGATGCTTCACTACAACGTAACTGTGGAATTTCAAGTTTTACGCCTAACAATGCAACTACCTTTATCAAACCGAAATCGCAAAAAAGTAATAAAGTAATTTCTACCGAGTCTACAGAAGTCCCCTTTTAAAATCAAACGGTTCATATGTGAATCGCTATCGAATATATATTTTTCTTGAAAGTATCTTAAAGCCATAGAAATTGCAATACCAGATATAGTATTAAATATGATTGATATCCGAAATGAAAAATTAATTCTGTACATTAGAGGTTATTTGTCTTAAGTAGCAATTTTAACATTTTACAGGAGAGCCTGAGCGAAAATTCAGAGCGCATTGTATTGCAATGCGCAACTTATTATTTTTTTAGCTTTTATCTTTTTTCTTCTCGACCTACAGCTATGGCACCTTTCCCATGCCAACATGGAGTCGGGATAATGAAAATTCTACAAAAACATCAAAATCCACAGATTTGGGTTTAAGATAGCTTACCTCTCAGGTGTAGATATTTATTTCGGTATGAGAGTTGGTTAGAGACATATATGTTCCAGCCCTTTTCATATTCGCGGCCCTCATTGTCTTTAATACCTTAATTTAATAAAACGTTTTAAGTTTTGCATTAAGCAGAATAAAATTGACCTCCGGTATCAAAAGCTTACTTAAGTTTAATAAAAATAAAGAATCTGCAGAAGTACTCCTCCCAGTGGTCGATTCAATTTCTGTTAAAGCAGAAATTTTTGCCTAATTCTACTGCTTTTGTAACGGTTGTTGGAAAAAAATTATTATTCACGTTAGAGACGGTATTGCACTGTCCCCTGCAAGTATTTCTGTCGCAACTCTAAAAAGTATGTTTGACAATTAAGTATAGTGAGTGAGTACCATAAAATATATCGTGATGTTGTGACCGAGGAAGGTAACATTTCACGCTTAATTAATGCGAATTTAACTTCTAAATATATTATTTTTTAGTTCTTACACTGATTTACTTGAGATAAGATGTCTCAAATGTATCTTATATGTCATATGTTTAGGATATGGGCAACGGTGAATTTTGTTAAGGTTTTCAAAGAGACTACCTGCTATGTGTTCATGATCGACTAATCAACGAATTTTAGCTCATCATTCTGAATTTGGGCTAAAAGAGAAAGCAGTATTTGCATTTAAATTAAATTATTCTGAATTAGACTTTTTAAATATTTAACTCTTATTGTATTAGAATAAAGAAAACTTTCAAATATTGTATAGTTCTGTGAAGTTTCCAAATGTGTATCAAATTAATGTCAAGTTTATTAGTTCACTTCATTTTATATTTTGACAAATAATAGTTTATTAAACCGTTATATTCCCGTTCAAAGCCAGACAGTAAAATTCAGGGTCATAAGACTCTATTTTATTTATTGATTCGTTTATACTCATCGAAAACTAACCCCACTTCTGAGTCCAAACGTTTAATGGTTAATATCGACAAAAAATATATATATTTGTGTTATTCATTAAAAATGTTAATGACGTGTTTTAATAATATAACAGTGCAGTACGTGCAAATGCTACGGAAAAACAATTCCAGTGTACCATTTTTGGTCTCTTCTTTCCCAACTCCAAATGGTATGCTTGTTACTTTAAGAAAAAAAACGTGCATCCATAGTTTGGAGATTGTAGAAACAGACTTGTACCCATGTTCTGCTGTGCACTTTTGCGATGGGAGTGTTAGATTTACGAATGTCACCATAGATCCAAAAGACATCCAAATAACAGCGAAAAGACTGACTTTTATAACGTATTTGAGTTGTTTATACCATCGTAATGGCTGCCATTATGCTGCTCAGATTACTACGGGCGTTAAAGTAAAACGGATGTCGCAAGTGTATTGTGTTGGAAATATTTTTATCGTAGGACTACATTCCTCCCATTGGGGTCTCATGAACGAATTTGATTCAAACGCCAAAACGCTAGAAAAAACGTTTTATTTGAAATCCTCTATATCTAAGTAACCACATAAGTTAAAAACATAACGTCTTATTTTAGTGATAAAGATAACAACAAAAGTTACAAAAAAAGAGAAAATCGGAATTTTAGTTCAGCGACAACTGAGTCGCAAAGTTGGGCAAAAGTATGCATGATTTAATGATCCGATCCTCTATATCTCAGTAACTACATACGTTAAAATCATAAATAATGCCTTGTTTCAGAGATAAAGGGTAACAGCAGAAGTTACAAAAATGTTGAAAATCGGAAAAGAATCACGCGAGTAAATTAGTCCTACGCCTTTAACATGAGCGGCTGTTCGAAAAAGACAGCGTCCCGTCTATTTTTTTTGGTGAATGGTTTAAATAGCCAACTCCATTTCGGTTTGCAAGGAAATAAAGAATGAATTTAGAGTTGCAGTAACATCCATTTTTCCCATTTTATATAAATTTATATTTTATAACTCTACCACTCTTTCGTATGTCACATTTTTTTCGAAAAATAAAGCATTTTGTCTCTTTTTGGATGTAACTGAAAATATATGTTTACTATTTCTGAATGTTTATATATTTATGCAGTACACTTTGCTATTATTTTTCAGACGAGAAAAAGTAACTTGCAGGAAGTTAATTTTTCAGAATTCCAAAGTTATATAAATACTATATTGCATATAATATTAACGTTAAAAACCGTATTTATGATTTTATAAATGTCTTAACAGATTATCGCGTATACATATATTTATGTCCAACCAGGGCTGAGTATATTTACATGCCTATTTTCCATATTTAGCATTATGAAGAAATATACTTTATTATAATATCGTGGTTGTATCCTCCGCATACACACCAGGACAGGGTCTTAAGGACATCTATACTGCCTCTTTCCAGCCCGAATCTAAACAACAGTGCTGGAGTAGAGATTTCCCCCTTTTAAGGCTGTTGTAAATGGCTCGCAAATCACTCCGAGTTGACTTGCATTAAAATTTTACAGTCATTGTCATCTGATAGTTAATGTAACGAAGGCAGTTGGAACTCGAATTTATTTACTTTGTAATTTTGGTTTTGAAATTGAATGATGTATCTACTTATAAATATCGTTGCGTATTCTCTTTTTGCATATTTAATTACGCATTTATAACATTGTTCTCTATTTTGGCTGGACTTCTAATTATTCATAAGATGTCTTTGCATCAATATCATACTTTTGATTTTCAAAATTAGTTTTGATTAATGCACAATTTGATGTATTAGAACTTTACTGCTTATAACTTAGATGTACTTGTAATACATTCATGTGCATAAAATCCTGTGACTAAATGATGCAATTTTAATCCGTATGTAATAAATTGTTCTTTATAAAAATTGCCTAGTGTTTTCTTCAATTCGCCTTTTCATTTTCTGATTTGCGTTAGTGTTTGTAAAATTCAGTTTCTTTTCTGGTACTTGCTTCCATACATGTTAATATAATTCTGAAAATTAAATTACCGAATTGTTCATTGCATATAATAAATGTCCATGTTTGAGCATAATTTATTAGTAAATGTTAAATAATTGAGAAAGCAATAAATTATGGATATTAAGATAAAGAGCCGGTTTACATCAATTAGTTTAGAAATCCCAGATAATCAGTTTGTCGATTGTTTGATGCATCCTTATTTAATATCCATTAAAGTCGATTATTTCGAGTAATTTACATCCAGATAGTAGAGAGTTACAGAAGTTTGCTGCGTTTTCAACAAATTGTACATAAAATTTTCTTAGTTCTTGACACTTGATTTCAGGAATAAGTTATATTGCTCACTCAAGATTTTGCTGTTATATGTTAAGAAAGGAAATTATAAGCAAATTACTGTTTAAAAAATATTTCTTTATGAAATTGAAGACAAATTTGTACAAATAGTAGTTCACTCTATAATATCCAAGGTTAATCTTAATTTTCGTATTTTGTAATGTGGTATATTTATTTAATATTAAGAGCCAAGTAGAGTCATTAAATGATTTTATAAATGTTCTAAACAAATGAAATTTGTCTTTCATAGAGAAATTAATTTCTTAAATTATAAATTGATTTTAATCTTTCATATTTAGTCTTGACAATTTAGGAAAATAATTGATATGTACATCGCGTGTGGATAGTAATTTCCAGTGAAATAATATTAACCATTTGTACTAAATACAAAAAGTACGCCAACGGAATATGTTAACTTACATATTGACCGTTTTTGTTATTTATAAAGTTATGTTATGAAAAAAGATTTAAAATGTATTAAATTGGTGTCATTTGGTAAATCTACAAAACTATTATTATTTAAAAAATACATTTCATAATAAATTTTAAATTACAAGAAGCCAAATGTTAATATCTTTAAAGATTAAATTTCGAATTTTATGAAATCATGCCGACTTTTTGACACTTAGATCATATTTATTTCGATATCTTGACATTTAAACGAATCATAGTTTATATTACATTTACAAATACTTTCGATAGAGTGTAATTAGTTTTTAATGCATTTAAAAGCAAAATCATTGTCCACTCATTGTGATTGTATTAAAACTTATCACTTTTTTAATATACCTTGAAAATGGTTTTATGTTAATTTTATTCTCTAAAAATAAATCATATTTCATGTCGCCATTTTAACGAGTTTATTCTTGGTTTTAAGCTCCTAGGATATTTTATTTTTTCCATAATGTGAAGTTTTTAAGTATTCAAAGGGGGAAGAATATGTGAGAAAGAGAACTAATTTTTTGAAAATTTTCGTATATGAAAAGATATATCCTTAATTATGTGTTCATTCAACATTTAATAAGCATCTTAAAGCATTTTTCTTCAGTTTTGTCTTTAATTATTAAGAACATTAATATAGGAAAATGACCTGGCGCTTTTGTCTGATAGATTAAATTTAAGAGAACTGAAACTCAGCAAAATATTTCATTTGGATTATGTTTTATTTCATAAAAACATTTACTTGCGTACTGCTTAGGATCACTGATCACAATAAAGCTATCAACTTGGACCACCGTTAAACGCAGCGAAATAAAAATCTAAAACGTCCTTATTGTGTTGCTGTTTATTGAAGCAAGAGTCGCGTTTGATCATGCTGCGACAAACACATGAAATTCAATAAAACTGCTCAAAATATAATAAAATTTGTAATAATTAAAAATAATTAAAATTTGTAAGAAGGAAGCATACACGCAATTACTCTTTATATTTCATGGACACTATGGTATGATAACATTCAAATTTCATACCGGGTAACAATTTGTCTCGTATCGGATGTTTAGACCCTCTCGAAATTTTGACAGATTTGGATGCGCTTTCAAAAGTATTTTCAAGCTGTTGGCTCTTATGGTATATGATATCACTGTCGGATGTTCTAGAAGTGCTAATTTTTTTTCTGATTCATCAATCGTTAAAACTTTGTTCCTTAAGATTAAGCTAAAAAGCTTAATGCAGTCATACGACTCATTCTTTTAGGTAAAATTCGAGTAACATGAAATTTCATTTCCTCTTTTCAAGTCATTGAAAGATAAAATTTACCCATCTAATATGGTCCCATTATTCATCAACTGTGTGACCTATTCCTGTATTTGTCCATTGGCAATAAACCTGGTAAAACTGCAATAACGGATTGTATCATTACATGGTCGTTAAGTTTGGCAAAGAGTGTGTAAAACTAAATGATTATTGAGACAATATTTGCACTATATCCTACTCGGAGAGAAAATCTTTAAACATTTCACCACAAACAAAACATTATCCTTATCAAAAATTGCTGAATATTCAAATTATTACAATAAGTATTATTACCATTATTATATTTATCATAAATATTCAATTTATTAAAATAAATTTATCAAATATTTTGTTTACACAATCAGGAAAATCTCCTCCTTTCCGAGTAGCTTCACTTTCTAGGGCGAAATAAAACCTTAAGCTCAATATACATTATGTGTTTAATCTCTATTCTGTCTGCTGAACACAGTTTCGAATAACTTAGGTTGAAATAAATATTTGTACTAAAATACATATTTAATTAAAACAATTCGTGGATTTTTAAAAATAACATGCTCAAAGTATCGATTTATAATTCGAAAATATGCTTGATCATAACAATTTTTAAAAATGAAACACATTTGTGTAAAATTTTAGAATTTTAATTGCATCTTTTTTGCATACGTAAAACGTTTTCTAAATGAAAATTAGTCGCCATTTATAAAAATAAAATAGAGCAGTTTGGAGAAACATTTGTAAACAACAAACCGCATACATTCTTCATGGGAAAAAAACCCTTTTACATTTACTGGCTATTTTTTTCTTTAATTTTTTGACAAAAATTTTACATGTTTTTCTAAGAAATGCATCATTAAAACCAGCTTAGAAACTCTTCTTAATGATCTTCCGTAAACGTTCTGTAGAAAATTCTTCGTCTGTCTTAAGACTTGAAATTTCATCGACCGTAATACAATACGGAGCATTCTACTTTCTGTGTAATAATAATAGTATATTAAATTGAATTAAATGATCCACAGAAAAGGCCCCGAAGCATCGGAAGAAAAAAAAAAAATACGCTTTCTTTTTTCTTACATAGATACAACGGTTTGCAACCTTCTGCCTTTCCCACGCATGCTATTAAAGTTAGTATAGATGAAAAGTCAGGAAACCCATTAACGTAAAAATTATTTCTACAGAGTATGATCAAGTTACTGTTTGTATATTTTTGCTTTGGTGCTCGTATTCTTGTGTAAGAAGAACATTTCAATTTATTCTTTCTTTATGAAGACCACGATTTCTACGTTATCATTTTTATCAGACTTTTATCGCATGATTTATTGTTATGCCTTAGATAATTTGTTTTCTCTTCGATACTTGTTGAAATGAAGAAGAATATGAATTTTAAATATTTCAGGCTTTCCAGAAACAGAATAAAATGGATAATGTATAATTTTTGCGTAAACATATTAGATTCTTCTGCGCAAAAATGGTTTTTGTTGTATTGTTAAATTTATAAACAGAATAATAAACGATTTAGGAAAACAGTTTTTTGTGACTCCATGCTTAACCCTCTAACTTCATATTGCGCGATATGCGCGGGTTGGTAGTAAGTCTATTTTCTGATGCTTCTTGCGATTGTCAAGGCTAATGTGTTTTCATAAACGTTGGATCATATTACATTAAAAATGCTTTGCGTAAATAATATTTCGCTGGGCTCAACGGCATTTTAACACGTTGCATCTAAATAGTGTAAGCGTATTTAATATTATGCCTGACAAAAGCATGACTGCAACATTATTGTATATCAGTGTATGATATCAGGTAAGTGGCAATAGTAGGATGTTACGCTACTTTGAATTTGATTTTTAGAAATAGTCTAGAGAGAGACGATTACGAGAAGTGATGAGTACGGTACGATTGAACGAAGTTACGTTGTATGCAGTTACGAAGTGTAATGGTTGTGCTTAATACATGTTGTTTTGTTTTAAAAGAAGTTTTATGAATGTCAATCGAGAAGCCAACAATAGCGATTTTAAAATCCGCAGATGAACATGCATTAATACTGAAGCATACACCACAAATCTTGCTGTTTTGGAAAGTTAAATAAATAAAGTTAAATAATAAACAAGTTAAGGTTAATAATAAAGTTTAATAATAATAAATCAACTGAGTTTCATGAAAAAAGCTCAAGAATTTATTTTTAAATTATTCCAACCTTACTACCAATTCTTAATTGGTTTAAATGTTTCTGTCCTTTAATTGCGGATGTTTTGATTATTACCATAGCTTCCTTGTCAGAAGAAAAATAATAAGATAGAAAACCGTTTGTGTATGTGATCTATTTAATGAAAAAAGAGTGTGCTTAATGGTTTTCTGACACAATTTGTTGATTTGAATCAGCTCATTAATCTTACTAATATTAAGTCAGCCTTTTAGTTTTATGCCGTATTGCTTTATATTACAATACCATTTTTTCGATGTGTATTTTATTTATAGTTCGTTTCAATATCAAATTTTCTGAATGAAGTATGGTGTCAATATAGAAGTCAATGTTTTGATCTATTCATCTTAATGTATTTCGCAACGTTTTTTTCAAAACTACCGACATAAACTGTCATTACGAATGATACAGGTACTACAACAATTACAGAGTTTTTCGTTTTGTAATCGGCTGGCATAATTGCTGTACTGATAAACAATTAGTATTTCATTCTTATTGCAACTAATGTATCGATATTTTAAGCGCACGGCAGATGGTATTTACTCATTTGTTCTATTCAGCCAAACTATTTACACGGATAATCGCATTTCCAATAAGGGAATGAAAGAGTAGGTAACTTGCTCTTCAATTAGGTGAAATGGAGATAAAACATTTTCGTCCCTGTCTGCAAGAATCCTCGTATTTCTGTTCTTTGAAGGGGATAGAGGATGCCTCAAAAAATACCTCACTTCATTAATGACTCAGATCAGTAAATTTGCTAAGTGATATTCCAGGCAAGAGATTTATAAACAAGGATATATTTCACAATGCAAACATGAAATTGTCGGTTAGAACATTAAAAAAAAATATTTAAATCAAAATGGATCCGCAGATAGACACATCGCGTATCAAGAAAGTTACCGTACACAAATATACTTGGGCGAGAAGAGGAACTCATTCAGTGAGAAGTCAAAAATGACCATCGGTACATTTAGATTCGAGTAGCTGATGATTAACAAGCCGCGTGCAACTTCAGATGAAGGAAATCAGTTGAAAAGGCTCCAACTCCGTTCAAGCAAGACGGCTGTCATCAGTACTACCACAGAGGCTTGTACATCACCGATGCGGGGTGGCTTTACGCTGCTGGCATTCTCTCTCTCGGTCTGGGTCGAAATGAAGAAAAGCACTCCTATATATATTTGGATGAATATTGCGCGCGCAGAGCTGCACCTTTTTAGCATCCTGCATGAAAGAATAAAATTCCACCTGCTGCCTCATGGCGAAGTGAGAGGTCAAAAATGTAAAGGTTCGAGAGGCCGCCACATCTTCATTAATTTTATATATAAAAGAATATTTTGACATTCATCATTTACTCTTTAAACATACTTCTTATCCTTGGCGACCCCACGGGTGAGGGCAACGTAAATATACGGATATGAGTTGCTGCTGGATAAGTTAGCAAGAACTCGCTTCCCCTGTGGAGATAGTAATGGTGGGGCTCCGGGTTCCTCCACCAGTGATAGTACGTACCTCCTTCGGGAGGGGTCGGGCCGTGGCCCGGTAATGGACTACTAGGACTCCGGCCTCCGTACTCGAGCTGTCGCAACGACCACTGTCATTCATAATCTCGGACGCTAATCTGGGTGATCCATTTCGTTTTGAATATCCTCGGTGATCACTGAAAAGCCATGTACTTCATATTCAGCAACTGTTCGTCCAGAACATTAGCAAATACTATACATTACAGTAATAATCTATCTAATATGTATCTTTTTGTCTGCCTACAATCCAAATTGCCTTCATTTGAAAAAATGTTCAGAAGCGTTCTTACAAGGAAAGTAAATTTGATTATTCCAAATTATTTATTTATTTATTCATTATTTTTTCTTTCCTTTCAAACAATACAAACGAGTTGATTACTTATATTATAAGCAGCGAAAAGAATATATCCATTGCTTGCGACAACCACTGTACTTCAAAGTACCAAATAATCGGAATACCAGAATAGCCACCATGTAGCCAGTAGCCGCCATGATGCAATAAAGGACATAAAACAACTCTAATATTTTATAAAAGTCTTCGTTTTCTTTCTGTAATTTCTTTCTGCTGAATCTGTATTCACATTCATAATAGCAAATAGATAATTGCTATTTTTATAGATCTGATTTGGATATCTGTTGAAACATTCTTATTACTTTTGCATTGTATAAAAATCAAATAAATTAGCTTAGTTTGATAAAAATGTATTTAGAATACATCTTTCCATTATTTAAATAAAAACGTTAAAATGTACTATCTGCATATCCAATTAAGTATTTCTTATGAAAAAAATAAAATTCTTAAATGAATTGAATTGTAAAATTCTGAAAGTGATTCTGAGCAATTTCATTTTATTCTCAAATAGCTCTCAAGAAATATCTCCCGGTAATAATCCCCGAGAAGAAGTATCTACCTGGAGCAATCTCCTTTAAGAGAAAAAGGAGATCTTCGGAATAAAAATTGAGATAAAAGAACTGTCGATATCAATGTAATTTACTCGGTGGTGAAGAATTGGGAGGGGAATTTCATTCCTGTTTCCTGCTTTATTTATCATGCGAAGTCGTCTCTGCGTCCTTAAAATCCGAGAAAATTCAGGAATAAATTATTGTTGAAGAATTGGAACCGAAGATCCTCCCTAAAGTGGAATACAGAACAAATCAGCGATGAAACCTTTCCAGGTGAGTTCGCGTAAGAAGATCGTAAGCATAACTTTGTTATTTTTCGTACTTAGTGAGAGCTGTTAAACACAGCCGTGGTACGATTGAAAGACTGTTTTCAAGATGGAAGATTCAGTTGGGTTTGTAACCCACTTGAGTGTATTTATTGAATATTTTTGACGTTAAAACGCGTCTTTCCGCTCGTTACAGTGATAGTCGGTCGTACTTGTCTTGTGTGACAGAATACCGTCAGATTTGAATCGCTAATAACTCCGAGACTAATAATGCGAAAACAATGGTTGACCCCACAACGGATAGATCATATCTGCAAGATGTTATCGCATAGTATTTGTTTTCCCTGTGACGATCTCGTACCAGTGTAGGTACGTGCGCGTGACTGTTATGGATTAGCTTTATGTAAGGTTATAAATACGTGTAGCGTGGAAACGAGTTTAGCTAGGCGTTTGATTCTGGTGTCATTTTAAAGAATCATTTCAAAGTGAGACAATAAAATAATTTTACAGAATATAAGTAAAAATCGGTATAGAATTGAAAATTTCAAACTCCGCATGTTTTTTGAATATAACATGCGCAGTTTTCTTTTGAATTGTACGAAACTTGGAGAATAATTGACAATACGTATAAAACATTGTATTAAAATTTAAATTAAAAAATTTGAATATTATGAGAAATATGAGTAAATGTAGTAAGTAATGTTTTACTGTTCATACGCGAAATGTAGTTCCATTTACTGTCAACAGATGGCGCCATCAAAAGCTACTCTAAATAAAACCTAAGAAAGGTGCTGTTCGGGTCAGCGCCGTAGATTTTTCGTGAAAACGTAGGGATAAAATCATAAAACAAATGTTTTTCTGTATTAATATGCAATTATCATTCTTTTTAATACAATATTTACAGAGTAGTGTAATGGTTGCAGAATAGATAAATCACATTTTTATCGCATGTAGTGCAGTCTGTGTTACCGAGTTTAAATGGAAAGCACACTCGTATATCAGAAGCAATTACCTGATTATTTGACAAGATGCAATACTAACATCAAATTATGTATAAAATGAAGCAAGCACAAATACATTTAGTGAACCAAGTAAAACTAGCCAAAGATGCACGTGATGCCAGTTGGACACTGGCCGTTTTTGCACAGCGCACATACGTACTTGCGTTTCATATCTACTCACGTGTCATTTATTCTTACGTTTCTACGTACGCATGATTCATATATACGTTTGACGCGCGTTACATACGAACGCATATTTCATATTTATGTATGACGTACCTTATATACATATGTATGTTTCAGACGCACGTTACAAACGTCTGCACATTTTATATATGCATACGTATGTTTGAGCGCACGTTGCATACTTATGTACGTACTTTAACGCACGTGATATACATGCCCAAGCACTTATATGAATGAACGTTTACATTACGTATCTGCATACATACGCTGCGTATGATACATATAGACGTATGCAATGTACGTAAAAATTCGTGCGTATGTATGAAATGTACACACGAACTTCGAGTACCTACCTTACGTACTTATGCATGAAACGTGCGCACGTACAACGTACGCAAGTACGAAATTATGTATGTATCGAAAGTACGTATGCATGTAACTAAGATTTTTTTATTTAACGACTATCGATAGTATCTAAACTATCGACTGAAAGAGCACCTATGGATAGCATCGACTGAAAGAAAACTATCGAAACTTTCGATAATTTCAGTCGATAGTTGGGAAAACTATCGACTACACTATCGATAGCTGAATTATCGATGTTTAAGGAATACTTATTCATAGAGATTGTTCCACAAGTCCTTTACGAGAAAATTACAGAATTAATGAATAAAAGGAAGATTACTTTTGCAAAATAGTAGATACATGAAAATATCCCTTTCTTTTATAAATTGCTTCTCAAATAAATAAATTTATAATTTCTTTTCCTATATATAAATTTGTCTTCCAAAAATTTCTGAAATTATTAAAAGCATTGCAGGTAGGAAAATTTATTGTGTTTTGGATTTGAAGTCAGCTTTCTTCCAAATAAAATTGAGGGATGAGGATAAGCGAAAACTTGCATTCTGTACAGAAATGGGTAATTTTCAACCGACCAGACTTCCTTTTGGCTCAAAAATCAGTACATCTTATTTTCACACACTAATTTCAAAATGTTTAAATGGTATCACAGGTAAAAATGTGCAATTTTTTCTTGATGACATTATTATTGCAGCAGATTCCCTATGTGAACTTAAAGTAACTTTGCAAACAGTATTTGATAGACTCACAAAATTTAATCTTACTTTGGATCCAGCCAAATTGCAATTGTGCAAACCAGAAATTACTTATCTTGGTTTTGATTTAAATGCTAATGGTTTTTCTCCATCAGAACAGAATGTAAACAAAGTTACAAATTTTCCTAGGCCAAAAAAATTAAAACAGGTACAAATGTTTTTGGGTATGCTAAATTATTTTAGAGGTTTGATTTATGACTATGCAGGTATTGTTGAACCATTGGTAAAGTTAACCAAGAAAAATACTCCATTTGTTTGGTCAGTTGAATGTGAAAATGCTTTTAACACTGTGCAGGAAATCATTCTCAAAAAACCTACGTTAAAAAACTTTGATCCAAATTTGCCTATTTCATTAATTACTGATGCTAGTAAAATTGCTATTTGTGGTATATTATTACAAAAAAAAGACAATGTTTACTATCCTTTAGAATTTTTTTCTAGAAAATTAACACCAGCAGAATGTAAATATCCTTCGATACGAAGAGAATTGCTTGCTATTTATGCTTCGGTCAAACATTTTCATGATCAATTATTGGGGGAAAATTTTGAACTCTTAACTGATGCTAAACCATTAACTGAATATCAAAGTCTTGACAAAAAGCCAGAAATAGTTGCTAGGTGGTTATTGTATTTAGGTACTTTCTCATTCACTCCCACTCATATACCTGGTAGTTTAAATCCCGCTGATTTTCTATCCAGAGTTGTGGAAGAAAATTCTTTAAATGTAAACAACATCACTCTTTTTCAACCTAATGATAAACTTTCCATGCAAAACATTTCAATTGAACAAAAGCAAGATGCAATTTTAAGCAAAATTATGAATGATTTATCTGTAAACAAACAATGTAAACAATATTTTCTTGATGTTAATTCAGGTTTGTTAATGATAAAAAATGCACATAAAAATAAAAAGAAAATTGTAAATAGAATTGTAATTCCTAAATCTCTAATTAAAGTTTGTATTGAAACTGCCCATGCTCCACATTTTGGTGTTAGGAAAACTTTTGAATTCATTAGACATAAGTATCAATGGAAAGGTATGTACTTAGATACAAAAAATTTTTGTGAGCATTGTGAAAAATGTCTAGAAAACAAACCAAAAGCCAAATTAACTCAAACACAAATGATTCCCAAAAGAAATCTTGCACCAGGTCAGTGTATTGCTATTGATGTCGTTGGTAAACTTCCTAGGTCCACCGACAACAAAAATTTTATCTTAACTATAATTGATCACTATAGTAGATATTTAGAAGCCTATCCTTTACAAAATATCACTTCTAGAACTATCATTAATTGTTTAAACAAATATTTTGCCAATTTTGGTCTTCCAAAATTTTTAATCACTGATAATGCCACTAATTTTATCTCGAATGAGATGGTGGAATTTTTAGACAGGTTAAATATTCAGCACAGAAAATCTTCAATATACTATCCAATGGCAAATGGTTTACTTGAGAGAGCTCACAGAACAATGAAAGAAAGTTTGGCATCAATGTGTGAGAGTACTTTTCAATGGTCAGAGAAACTTTTATTTTTCAAATTGTATTATAACAATTCAATTCATTCTGTAACAAAATTTGCTCCAGCAGAAATATTTTTTGGCAGAAAGCAAAATCTACCTTTAGATAGCTTTTTTGAACCTATAACTGTTGAAAATGAATCAAAATATCTGAAAAATATCAGAAATAATATGTGTTCCATAAGAAATGAGTTTGCAAAAAATGAGGAACAATATTTTAAAAACAATGCTCCGCACATCAAGGGTCGTAAAGTGCCAAATTTTAATTTGGGCGACAAGGTATTTGTTAAGAATTTTCTCATCCACATGTGTTCCAGGAGAAATATAAAGGACCTTTTGAGATTATAAAGATTTTAAGAAATAATAACTATGTCATTAAGAGTCTTCAGGACAACAAAACAATGAAACTTAATGTAAGCAAAATCTTTAAACAAGAGCAGCCTAGGCCAAACCTTAGGAATTAAAGAATTGTTGTGAAAAAGAGAAAAAATTCTTTAAAAATAACATTTATGTCTATAATTGTTTTACAATTTAACTATGATATAGAATTTTATTTACTTCTTTTGTATTGATAAATGCCAATCATAAAAGTGTCGACACATAAAACAGATGTATTATATAGCTTTACAGATGTTTCTTACTATTTTTTATTTCTGTGTCAAGATTGTTATTCTGTATATGATGGTGATGTCTTCCATTTTATATCATTTTACTCATTTTGTCAGGCTGGTCCGAAAATGTAGTGAATAGGATATAGGTCTTGATAGGGGTAAAGGTGTGAGAAATGTTATGTATAAAAAAAAATTATACTGCATGAATTTGCAGCCTTTTGAAGCTATATACATCACAACTGATTCCATTTTCTTTCAGGAGTTGAAGTTCTATATAATAGCATATATGTTTTCCTATTGTTTTGAATGCTCGAAATATTTTTAAGAAATGAAGAAATAAATGAATAAATTTGAAAAAATATTTAGTATTGTGGATGAAATTGTATGGCATAATTTTTACATGGTATTATGATGTGCTTTGAGATTTTTGTTGTGGTTTCTTGGAGGAGAGTGGAGACAATAGAAGCAAGAATGTAAATATGTATATAATTATGCAATATTTTTAAAATTTATGTGTATAATGCTCTATGTGTTAATAGAGTAAATTTTGAAACTGTCTTCAGGAAAATGCTTCCAGTCAATTTGCAGCAAAATTTTTTCCACATTTAGAGGAGGGAGATGTTAGATTGCAAATGTGCATTAACATCATTTTTTTCCGGCTTTGTCAGTATTTTTAATTAATTTAATTCTTCGCCACTAAAGTTTCTTTCTTTTCTTGTGGCAACTTTGGATAATTTTGAAATTCAAACGTTAATTTTAGCCGTTTCATTTAATTTCTAAATTTTACTTAATTATTTACTTTGTTTTCGATTTAATTATTATTTGTCTTAATTTTTGTTGTTGTTTCCATTAAGGTTTCAACTTTATTAATTTTTAAATTCAAATTTTGCAACGGGACTATTTCTTCGCCATCTTGGCTCGAGTAAGTTTTTGGCGTCATCAGGTCTTAGGCGTCTTTATCTGGAATCGTTTTCCGTTACTTTTTGAATTCCTTTGTGATGGGCTAAGCGAGTGGTTGGTGTTTTCCCAGCTGCGGGCCACCAGGGCCGGTGGGGCCTGGGGTCTTGTCTTGTCTTGCCTCTGATTTAAATTTCCGTTAATGTTTTTTTTATATTCCTGAGTCTGAAGCTGAAGATTCTTATATTATTTCATTGGTATTCCTAAAAGGATGCAGTATGAAAAAACTGGGTGATGAATGCTCTGAAAGACTAGATGGAAAGTTTTCTACAACACTATTCCGGAACAATCTATTGAATTAAGGTGCTGTTGTGAAGAAAGCATTTCTTTCTTTATGCCGGAACAATCCATGAACGCTGATTTTCAATGATCATCACCTTTTGCGGGATCTGCAGTGTGGGTAATGCCTACAGCATTTTTAATTTTCATCGTGGTGGTGTGTACTCTTAATCACAGAGATCGTGATCATCTTTTTAACGTCTATTCCTGCTCAACATTTTTGTTCTCATCTTCAGCTTTTCCGATTTTAGAATGAGTGATGCAGGCCTAGAGGTATGGCTGAGCAAGGTGCGAAAATGTGCAAGTTGCATACTTTAAAATATCATTGTTAAGTGAATATAAAAAAAATTCACTTTTTTTTAAGTAATATTCATCAATTTAAGAAGTGTTTGTGATGTTGCAGTGAATAATGTTCATCATTACATCTCTATCAAATTTAGGTTGTCTTTTTTTACTTTGTGTTCTGAAATATAATTCTTAGGCCTGCAGTGCTAATGTGTAGCTACAATTTTTTAATTTTTATTTTGGTTGATAAATGTTCATTTCTGTGCATCAAATATTATGCATATATCTAAATTTTTATGGCAGTAAATAATTTTAATATCAATAATTATTAAATAAAAAATTATTTAAAATTTTATAAAATTGTTTTTATTTAATTATTTTTAACATTGTACTACCACTATATGAAAATGAACTTTTAATTATGTAGCTAGGGTTTTCAGGTCAGCAAAGGTAGGTGAATTATTTCAATATTGCAAGAATGGCTTATTATTGTGTAATTTGATTTTATACCCAGAATTAATTAATTGTTCAATATTTATTATAATTTAAATTTTATTTCTGGGTTTCTACCTTGCATCAATATTTTTATAAATATCCTAGTTACCCCCCAACATAATTTCAATTATTAACATAACCCTTAATTTAAAAGTTAAGTATCTCATTCCGAAATTGATTAATAGAATTATATGCGAGAATAAAAACCTTTAGAAACTCTTTTAGTACTAAAAGATATATCTTCTCAAATATTGATCCTATTTTAACACAGTATTAAAATCAACTAGGTTAGATAAGTTTTAGGAAATAAAATCAGATACACTATAGTACTATTTAATAAATTTATACTATTTAAAAATTAAAATTTGTATATTTGCAGTAATATGATTTCACATGAAATAAGATTAGGCTTAAGCGAACTGAAACGTCGAATTTAGAAATAGTTATCATAAAAAAAATCTCATTCTATTCTCAAATATCACTCGAGATATATCTTCCAGCAATAATCTCCGACAAGAAACGTTCTCTTATTGCATACTCCTGCAAGCACTATACTTCAAGAGAGAGAGAAAGAAACCCTTCGTATAGAAATTGAGATAAAGGAACTGTCGATATCAAGGTAATTTATCCAGTAGTGGAGAACTGGGAAGGAAATTTTATTCTACTTCTCCACTTTATTTTTCATGCGAAGTCATCTCTGCGTCCTTAAAATCCGAGTAAATAGCGGAGTAAAGTATTGTTGAAGAAATGGAACCGAATATCTTCCCCAGATAAGGATTCCTGAACAAATCAGCGGTGAAAGCTTTCCAGGTGAATTCACTTGAGAAGATCGACGATGTAGCTTTCTTATTTGTCCTACTGGGTGAAAGGCGGTGAATAAGGCTTTTGTGTGGTTGGGGGAATGCTTTCACGATGGAAGGAAGAAACGGCTTTGTAACGTTTATGACTGAGTGCATTTCATGAATAATGTTTGTGAGTTGATCAGTCGTCTCATGTATTCATAGAACATAAAGATCACTGCATGACATTTGATATTTTTGATTAAACAGAAATGAGAAACGGAATGCAAATTGTCGCATTTAATGTCTTAAGTGCATTTTTATTCATTAGTCACAATATAACACCTCAAAAAAATGAAGAAATAATATATTTAACATGATTTATCTACTTACAGATCTTCTGAACTATACTGATGGGCCGTAGTGACATAGTGGTAGGGTCTCGGCTTTGGGGCCGGAGGGTTCCAGGTTCGAAACCAGATTTCACTGAAGATCCGCCGTGCATGGGGCCTGTTGCACGCTAAATCATACGTAGTGGCCAAACGCTCTCCCGTTGGCGTGGCGTGGAAGCGCTATCTCAGATGTTCTCATCGTCATCTGACCGTGGTGCAAAATTATGAGGTCCGTCCCAAAATAGCCCTCGTGTTGCTTCAAAACGGAACGTTCATAAACACCAAAATAGAGTTCAATTGTTTTCGAAACAGTCTTAACATGCAATTACGTAACTACCTGCTTCACAGAGATAGTAGGTATTTGGTTCTTTTTGAAATGCAAAGATTCATTTGTATCATAATTTCCATATAGGTACAAATTAGACAAGTATTATCTACAGATTTTAGATAAATATATTTTGTAATTATTTTGCATGCAATGCGAGATAGCGAGATTGCATTAATTTGCCTGAAATTAAAAGAAAAAATAAGAGAAGGTAAATAAATATCTGGAGAAGATTCTTCCTTAAAATGCATATTTTAACATAAAGCAACTTATGAGAAACAGTTTACGTCTAATGAAGTATTTTACTTGATTCATTATTAATTCATGGCGTGGTGCAAGTTGTAACAGAAAGTAAAAATTTAGTTCACCATTTTCAAGAAAATGCTAGTTCTCCTAGTATTAATCTATATGCGTGAATCTCAGGTAATTTGTTTTGTGCTATGCTTTAGATAGAAGCGTAATTACTGAAATTATGTATCTAAGACTCAGCTGAACGATGGCAACAGTTCATCCAAGGGAACTTTTCATCTTCTCTCTGAAGCAGAAATTAAGAAGATAGCAGGTCGTGACCGTTTTGTAGAAAATATTTTATTCTGAAATAACTCGCTTTTGTGTTTAAGTCACGAATTCTTAAGTTCTTGTTAATATATCATGTCTAGGTACAAATTAATGTAAACAAACAGGAATTAATAGTGGAACTCACTTCCGCACACACAAATTATTTTTTTTGTTTAATTAACGTTACATAGAGCAAAATAAAAGCAAAAGTACGTTCTTCAAGTTGACTAAAAAGAAAATAAAGAAATGAGTTTAAACATTAACATGGCGCGTTTTAATGAAAGTGATTTAGCCAAGTGGAAACATTTATTCTTGAATGTGCTGTTTAACGCTAAAAATGTTTCTACGCAATTTTTAAAAATATTCCTTTTGCAAGTTATAAAAGTGCACAAGAAGCAAATTTTGCCAAGCTAGCTTAAGTGGTGTTTTTAATTAATGAATAAAACAAAGTTTTAAGATTTTAGATTATTTCTCAACTCTTAAATTGCCAAGGGAGGAAAATAGTTTCTTTAATATTTCTTTATGCTGTGAACATTTTCATGTATCTTATCGTAGAAATTTGCAGTACGTAATGAATTCTTATACAAAATATTAGCCGTCTACTAGTGTTTGCGAATCTGTAAAATTTTTTACTTAATAGGTTCCTCATGTGCAGATAAACGCTCTTTTGTTTTCATGAGAAATTTAAAATTAGACATCCGTTTAAGACATTATTTCACTAATAATATTTCAAAATATTGGCAGATTTCCTTAAAAATTTTGATTCATTTTGCGTAATGCAATTTATCCTTTTCCTGAATAATTTATTTATCTTAGAGAAAGGGTTTTATTAGTTGAATCGAAGTCGTTTGCTACATTTCACTTGTTATATTAACTTTTAAATGAGTTAGTAAGTTATAAAACAAATATTGATTCATGTTTGTATTTTTTAACGATAAGAAATTGATAAAGATTTCCAGAAATCTCATTAATTGTTACTTAGTGATGGGAACTGGGACGTTAAATAACTTCAAAAAATCGATTTTTCAACATTAACCTTAAAAACAGAGGATTTTTTGCTGATTCTGGCAAAGTATAACATGTATAGGTTTGAAATGTCAAAAGATATTAATATAAGTTTACAAATGTAAACAAGCAAAGACAAAGGCTTATCTGTAAATTTGCTTTGGCAATTTTCTCAAAACATGTTTTCTCCAAGTTTAGGCACTCATAGAAAAATTCTTTTCATCGTACATGTATGGAATTTTATATTATAATAATTATAACCATATGCACATGTTAAACCCTTTTTTATATATTTCTGAGTAGAAATATAATTTTGAGGTGATATTTTTAACAAAAACATCACGTTTTTTAGAGATTTTTCTGGTTCTATGATATTTAATTTATTTTTTAAGTATTTATTTTAAATATATTATAATGAAAATGCATTCACTCTAATTATTAAGCTTTAATTCATGCATTATGTTAATTTTGGAGTGATTTTAGACATAATTGTTTTTCCTTAGTGTACCGATGTGAAGCTATGTTTCTTCTATTTGTTCTATCGGAGCACATTTCCGACTTGGTATTAAAAAACAAACACTTTAAGATAAAAGCATTTTTTACCTTTTTGTATTAAAAACATCACATTCTTTCTATATCCACTATACTTTATTTAAGAAGTAATTTTACTCGGAGAAAATTCCGTTTGGAATTGATATTTCAACAGTTTTCGTTGTCGAGAACGTCCCAGTTCCCTTAACGATTTGCTTTTGTATTTTTCCTTTAATATTAATTTGAGGAAAGTAAATATACATATATTTTATTCTCTATCCGTAATAAAATTATATTCCAGTAGCACTTATCGTAATATAATATGTTCGCTGAACACTGGATATAAATAAATCGTAATATAATATGTTCGCTGAACAATGGGTATAAATAAATGCATGAATCTGTAAATTACTGACGAACAGTTGTGTGTTAGCAAAATTTCAATTTTTGGAAACGAACTTGTGCTGATGCTTTATGCCATTCATAAGGATTTGTCTTTTCGCAAATATCTAATCTTCATGTTTTTTATAGAGACATTTTTTGTAGACATTTTTCGGATCATTTATATTATGTCATCCTATAAGCGGTAATTAAATTTAATGAAAAAAAGGGACGAGAGACAAGAAATTTTGAATCCACGAGCCTTCGAAACAAACCCTGAATCTTAACTTACAATGATTTGTGAAGAGGAATAGCATTCGAAAAGAATTATCATTTCAGAAGATTATTTGAGATTACTTCAACTTTACCAGGTCACTGCTCATTACTCTTTTGGTGTGCTCCTAAAATGACATATTTTGAAACATATCGTTTCAGAACTTTTTCATGAAAATGAATTGCTTAATTTGCTCAGACGTATGTTGGTATTTTAATAGCATTGTGCAATATTATACACTTCCTCCACAATAATAATCAACGTAGTCCATTTGTGTTCACATGTCATGTCATGATGATTCTTAGATTGTTTGCCTGCCATGTTTATGCTATCAGTCAATGAGCACGACGTTCATCGACGGCAATTTCTAAATTATAACCTCAAGAGACTCTAACCATAAGCACAGTCACCCCGACCTGCCTAGGCATACGGGAAATCTGAATGACAGCCGTTGCAATAGAAAAGAGTACTGAGGTTGGGTCCTAGTGGCCAACACAGCCTCACGGCCCTACACCTCCCGTAGGAGGTACGTACTATCACTGGAGGAGGGACTGCACCCCCCCACTTATGTAACCCTAGGCGAGCGAGTTCCTTCATATGAAACCTGAGCAACTCATCCACGTTTCGCGGTGCCCACATCAGTAGGGTAATCAAGCGACTCTAAGCTAAAATAAGAGAATCATTTTATAAATAGAAGCATCCTTCAGATAATTAAAGTATTATTTTTTATTCCAGTCGTAGAACACTCGATCTAGTTTTTTACATTTGAACTATGGACAGATGGCAAGGAAAATACCTGAATAAATACTTTTTTCAGATACTTCTATTTCAGTGAATGGAATAATTATTATTAACCCGAAATCCAAAGGTACTGAGCATCATTAAATTGGAAATATAAAGCATGAAAGATGAAGTTGTCATGCAAGCACAATAGTATGACAACTTTATCTTTACACATAATTTAGTTCTCCATAGTTTCCAACTCTTTTAACCGAGACGATATTATCTTTCCATCCAAAGCTCTTGATGAAATACGATAGTAAGTAAAGAAACAATAGAGCTCCTTAACAATCCTACTTAAACTTGACTTAAGCTCGTTTGCTAACAAGTTTAATTCATAATTTACAGCGACGAAATATTTATCCACTATCAAAAAGACGCCAAAAAAATTATGAAAAGAGAGCATTTGCTTCTTATAAAAGGTTACTTGAACTGTTATCACTCATTCATACCATCAAAATTTATGCCAAACCAAAAGCTGAAACCAATTCCTGGACTTTAAAGTGAAAAGCTCTTACTTCATCAATAATCCATCTCGCAATTACGCACAACAATGGGGAGGGTGATATCAAAGCGGACAACCTCCCGAGACCTGAAGTGGAGGCATCGAATGCGGTTGTAGAAAAGTCACGAAAAGACATTTCCTCTCTAGAGGATGGAGGCCAAAGATTGCTTAGTCGACAAAAGGCAAACCCGCATCTCTTGGGCACGAGATAATTTCGTAACAACTTCCTTTGTCTGGCTGCTTATGGGAAATGATCAGATTAAAGTGCTCTGTTACTGATGAGTGAGGAATTTCGTTTCCTTACTCTTCTTTGTAATCGGTATGAAGAGTGCAATGCGTGATAGATGTAATGCTCTTAGTTTATCTGGAATTGAATTTTATTGTATTAGAGGAAATATATCGCTTTCAGGGGAAGCATAAAGGGTAGAGATTAGAGTAGGCCTTTAAAAATTATATTTGCTTTCACTATGGCAATTCACAAAACATCCATATTCAAAATTTGACCCGCTAAAAGTATTCTTATAAATTTAAACCCTGCTTCCTTTCCTAGAAATTTTGTTAAATTCATCCACGAATATTTTCTCTATTCGTCACTATATAGATTTAGCTTAAAAGATGGCCTATCATTGAATATTATTTGTGTACTTGTCAGACAATGAGGAAATATGTAACATTAAATTTTGAAATGAAATTGTGAACATTAACATTGATTGCAGTAAAAAACTTCATATCCGGATGAGAATTTGAAGTTCGAATCTAGGATTCTCTTTTGATATACCTCATTTTAAAATTAATTTCATACTTTTTTAGTGAACTAATGAATCATTAAGAATAATTTTGTGATTCCACTAATTATTTTACAAAATTAAAATATTATTCTGTAAGAAATAAATAACAGAAATTTAAATTAAAAGGAAAATAAATTAAAAGAAAACAAAAACAAAAGGGTACTAAGTATTAGAGAATTTTTGGTTTTTTACTTTATGGTTTTTGTTGTATTTTTTTTTTAATTTCTGTTGAAGCAATTACTTTTTGCTGCTGCGTTTGCGCGCAAAAACGTTTATTGATTTCATTATTTTTCATTCTTATTATTGTTTTCTTTTAATTTATTTTCCTTTTAATTTAAATTTATATTATTTGTTTTTGTATTTTATTAGATTCGGCTGCATATGCGCCTTTCCATTTAATGCAAAATATGTTTTTATTTTAATTTATTTAAATTTAATTAATTAATTTTATGAAGTGTAACTATTTAAATTTTATGAAGTGTAACTATTTAAATTTTATGAAGTGTAACTATTATTCTGTAATAAAATAATAATTTTTAAAACTAATTAATTATTTAAAAAAACATTCAAAAGAGGTTTTTCAAGCCAGCGACTCTATTGGATAAACTCCGCAGCTGCAAGATTCGATTACAAATGCAAATATTGGCAGGGGATTAACTAAGAGCATCCGATGAGATTTTAGTATGAAGTAATCAGCGTAACTCAGGTTGGCAGTTTCTCTCCTTTATTTCAAGCGATTTCACCAAATACCCGTAGTTCACTTTTTGAGGTGAATATGAAAAAAAATATGAAATAACGTAAAATAGCATAAAACCCTATATATGTATACTTAACTATAAGTTTAAGTACCGAAGAATAAATAAATAATTAACCGTATTCTGTTGAGAATATATATATACTGGCATGCAAATTTAGGCAACGATATAATTTTTAAACAGACAACCATGCAATTGTTGAAAAAGACTAGTTGCTAACAGTTCAGTGAGAACTTAGGTCAGTAGAAATGTGACTTGCATGCAAATATTAGGAACAGGATATCACATTCAATTTATTTCCTGCGGTTCCTGTTATTATCATTTAAGAAGAAACCACCGAAATGTTTTTCTTTATTTGCTGCTTTTCATGCCTAATCTATTCATAATAATTCAGATAGAGTATTGGAAATCGACCTATAAAACAAAACAGCCAGAATGAAAAGCTTTTGATGTTGCCTGAAAGCAATAAATTATCTTAATTTACCTGTAGAATTTAGGGGAAAAATATTCTTCCTACAATAAAAATTCTTTATCCAATTTCTCAAACGCGTACTGAAAGAAAATTTTTTGGGAATTAGAGAAACAGCGGGTGGTATGAGCCACTTAATTAAAATGTAATATAAAATTTATATTATTTGTTGGAATGAGCTATAACTGATTAAAACCTTTCTTTGAACACTTTTGTTCATGTTGATTATATTAAACAAATTTAACTAAGCTATTCAAATGACATATGACAACCGATTTTTAAGTCGATAATTTATAAAAATTTAAATATGTCGGGTAGTATGGGCACACTAAAAATACAAGGCTTAAATCTTAAACAAATAACTTTTTGGGCCCAAAAGGATATATGTAGCTAAATTACAATAACATAAATAAATTTTCTTACATTTCCATCGTTAGCCTATTAATTATTTAATAAAGTTTTCTTCTTTGTAGTGTAGGGAAAGGTGCTATACCTTGGTCAGGGTTTACTTCAATTGTCGATATAACAGAACGAGAGTGTAGAGAAATTTCATTTCCCATCCCAAAATATTTATTTTAGAGTGGAAACATGTCATCTTGCACATGGTTATCTCAGGTTATAAGTTTTGAACTGAAATGTAGAAACAATTTTTCGGATGTCGAAAAGCTTCTGGAGGTGTTGAATTTTCCTCCTGTTTTTAAGAAAATGATTTTTTTATTTTTCACCGGTTCCCCTTTTAGCTCCATAACTGACACACACATTGAAAGAATTTTTATCAATAAAATCATATATAATTACGAGGGAGTAAATTAAATAATGTGAGAAGAGGTGCTGTACCTCGGCCAAGTGCATCGTACTGTACTTTGGCCACCTGCAAACAGCATAGAACAGTGTTGTATCAATGTCAAAAAGTGGGTTTTAGATAAGATTTTGTCGTAAATAACCAAACAAAACATTAGACGGGATGGTTGCCATATGAAGAAGTCGTAGTGAAAGTCCTAACACAGAAAGAAAATATATTTGTATATTCAGATTTTGAATATTTTTTCAATATAAAAGTCGTAGATATTGTCACGATTTTGCCTGCACCCTTAATTTATCGACGAGGATAATATAATTTCCGGTTTTATTTTATAACTGTAACATTTATTTGTTTAGTTTTTCAATTTTTTAAAAAAATTATATAACGAATTCGTTTTGTCACTCTATTAACTCTACTAATAATAAAAGATAATGCGTGTGTCTGTGTTTCTCTGTGTGTTTTGACCTTCTGCAGGGACACCACTGAATCCAGACCTGCGAAATTTGGCACAAATGTACTTTGGTGTGTACAAATGTCCAGCGTGTTGAGGTTGTTTGGAAAAATTAATTAGAATTTCAGTTAATCAAAAATTGAGTAAATTTTTTGCTTTTGCTGGTGATAACTTTCAAAATTATTATAGCACAAAATTAATTCTTACAACTCCTCAAAATTTAAAAATTATCTTTTCAATGAAGTTGTGACGTATTCGACAGTGTCGAACAAATGGTAGCAAGTCAAACAGCCATACTAACATAAAATCTCAGGAATTTAATTGATAGGAAATAAAATTTTTACAATACATGACTTGTACATTTCTTGACTATTGGAGGATAATTAAGTAATTCGGTCTCGATTAGTAGAATAGAAAGTTCTATTAGTCTTCGGAGAATCTGGTTCTAGGACGGTAAGAGACTAGAATTTGATCCGCTGCCCGGAGTTGTAGACGGAAATCAGTTCTATCTTGAGAACGCCCGACAAGAGGAAGACGAGAGAGTTCAGTATAAGTTTCTAGACTTCCAAATAGCACGACTTCGGTGCGATAACTTATTATCTACGATCAGTTAGTGAAATACACTTCTTTTCCTTCAGGAGAGAGAGGCTCTATTCGGAGAAATAGTTCCCGAGAAGTACAACGGTACTTCTCAAAACCTTGCGTGAGTTTGCTCTCACGACTTCGCAAAACAGAGCTAATGCTCTAACAGATGAGATTTAATCTCATCCAAAATTATCTTCTTCACTCTCGGATCAAGAATCCGAAAAGTGAGTCTTCTCTAATAATTTCTCTCGTTCCCTGAGATGGGGGTCTCTCTCTTCTTGTTACGTTTCCCCCCGATTTTCCGTTGATAGGTTGAGGAGGGTAAGGAGATCCGTATGATGGCTTGTCATTCGCTCTCGCCTGTGGAGACCTAAAGTCCATGACCTGCCCCTTTTTGGATCAGTTGTTCCGCTACCATCAATCTGGTGATTTTTTAATCTCGAACCTAGGGCGTGACAACCCGACAGTTTTATAGTCTGGTTTTAGCATTTTGTCGTCTCTTTGACGCCGTCCAATTGTAAGAATCTGTATTTCGCAGGGAAGCTGTATAGTTCAAGTGGGGGGTCTTAGACCCCACGCAGACCGACCACACGGGTGCGTTTAGTAGCGTCTTTCTCTGGGAATTATATGATTTTCTGAATTCTCACAAAGTCAATGAAATAACCGTCCTGCAGGCTCTAGAAATATTAAATGGCCCATACTACCTGACTGCCCAAACTACCCGCCGTACCTCTAATTACTAGGAAGATGAGTAACAAATTAATAATATAACTGCATGATAATTAGAAAAGAAATTCCTTTGAATAATAAAAATAAATCCCTTTATTCTGTGTATAAATAACTGTTTTCTCATATTTCTGGAATGCATGATCATCCAATCATCATAGATTGTAAAATATTTTCCATTGATCCATACTGTTACTCAGTTTCATTGGCAGATAGTTGCAACTATCTACTCGACAAATAATGGAAGGAAAACTTGAGAAAATAAAATTTAACATAAAACAGGAAAATAGCCTGATATCGGACAATAATAGTAAATTATTTGCTCTCAGCATTATGGGTATTCTTAATTTTACATAACAGCATTGGCGACTAGTCCTTTAGGGTTGCAGAACTGAATAAATTATTTGAAAAATTTTATTTTCGTTTTTATTTTTATTTGCATTCTCTCCGCTCTAAGAGTTCAGTTATCAGAAAAAAAGATAAAAAAGAGGAAATAAGAAGGAAAATGAAAGAAAGAATATGACAGACACAGGATAGAGCTGCACAAGAACTAGTTTTGGAAAACACCAAAATTCACTTATTGCGTACAGATGATGGGCGAAAGCAAATAGCTACCATTTTTTGACTTTGAACTCAGCCAGAACTGGATTTTCAGCTCCTGTTTGACGTTAGGCCAACTTATGTTCTTTTCTTCCCCTCCAATCTCTCCCTCTGTTCGTATTAAGGCTCTTGATTTTCTTTCTTCGATTTCTCTTTCATTGATTGTTTTTAAGTTTCGCATTCCCTTTCGTGTTACCTCAACAGGAACTTAGAATTTTTAATTTTCTAAAACACAATTCTGATAAATACAATTACAAGTTTTGTCTATATGAAGGTAAAGCTATTTCAGAAAAATTGTATTTCCATTGTGTTCTAGTAATATTTTTATAGCACTGCTTATTTCTGGAAAAGTGAACTTCACTTCTGATATGTCACGGTGAATATTTTTTGAAGGTTCACAAGGTGAACTATTTTTGTAAATACTTCGATTAACGTATTATTTGACTATTTTTTAGATTTAAAAAGTGTTAGCAAATAGTTATTTTCGGATTTGACCCAGCTAAAAAAAATCTGCAAAAAATCTGCAGAAAAAATCTGCAGAAAATCTGAAGGTATTTGGAACATGTTTTCTTCAGATTTTCTGCAGAAAAAAACTGGAGAATATCTAAAGAAAACTATGTTCCAAATACCTTCAGATTTTCTGCAGAAAAAAAATATGTTCCAAATACCTCTCTCTGCAGATTTTTCTACAGTCAAGGTTTAGTTATTAAAATTCCAATTATTAATTTAATTTATTAATCAACTTACTTACACGATGTGGAATGTGACGAAACTTCAAGCTCTTGTCTGGGATTCGAATCCGCGATCCTATAAGCAGGCGCGTTTTCAGTGGCAAGTGCCCTAACCACAAGGCCACGTCGGCATACGCGAGGTAGGGATACATTAATCTATTTAAGTTATAGTGTCACCATGGCTCTCGTGGCGCCATCTAGTGGTGTAAAAATCAACCATGGTCAGAATAATTGTTTCAAAAGTCGTAGAGATGTGTATCAGATGAGATTAGTAATATTTTTGTTCAATAATTTAGACTCTCAGTTTCAATAAATTCGTTTTCACCTTCTATATTTCTGGGAAGCCTTCTCTCCATCGAAAGGGCGAAGGCTCCACTTTTCCTTTCTTTTTCGAGGAAAATAGCTAGTCAGAAAGACAGTTGGAAAACTAATTGAAAATTAATTAAATTATGGGGTAAATGTTTAAAATGGTAAAACCTCAAATATTTATTTTAAAGATTAATTTAGAATTAATTTTTTCAGTGGCATATTTAAAAAATTTAGTCCTAAGACATTTTTCCATTGGGAAATTTTTTGAAATTCTGCTGTAGAATTAAACAATAATGATAATTACATTCTAATTTTGTTTTATATCCATTGGAAAATAGATCTGCAATATTAGAGAATATGGTGCAAAATATGTATTTAGAGAAATGCAGATATTATGAAATTGCAGTTAAATCTTCAAAAATCAGCAGATATTGGTCGAGTTTAATGATTTTGTGAAAATATGCTAAATAACTGCAAATTGAATTAAAGACGTAATGCGAAGTCTTACAAAATCTACAGGATATTTGAAGAAAAAAATAAAAAAAATTTTTTGCAGATTTTCTCCAGATTAAATTGAGAAAAATAGAGATTTTTCGGTCTTCAAAAAATCTGCAGAATATTTAGAGAAAAATATAATAAGAAAACTTTTTGCAGATTAAATTGAAGAAAAAATGCAGATTTTTTTTGTCTTCAAAAAATCTGCAGAATATCTAGAGAAAGATATAAGAAGAAAATTTTCTGCAGATTTTCTGCAGATTAATTTGAAGAAAAAATGCAGATTTTTTCTGTCTTCAAAAAATCTGCAGAAATCTTTAAGAAATTTTCAAAAAAAGAAATTTTCTGCAGATTTTTTTTAGCTGGGGACCCTTTAAATAACTTACTAAAATATGTACATTATCCTTAAAATGTACATCAAAAGACTGGACCAAACAGCAGGGAGAGATATGGAAAAGTGATCTAAGTCCATAACTATGTCTTCTTATTTCTCTGTAAGTTTTGCAGATAGAAGTGTGCAATTTTGTATGTGAATGGATAATTTAAGAAAAATATTTTACTAGTTTAAATTTTTGCACTATGGGGGCCATATAAAAATTA
>BGPR01004669.1:84096-102656 GCA_013235015.1 Araneus ventricosus | reverse complement strand
AAAAGAAACAAAATTCCTCTGAATAATGATATTTTTTATAACAAAAGAAAGAAAATTCCTCTGAATAATGATATTTTTTATAATAAAAGAAACAAAATTCCTCTGAATAATGTAAGATTCAATGACGCACTTCAGTTCTTACACATTATATGCATATTTAAGAAATTATCAGTATCCTACATACCCCAGTTTCATTTTTGCGAAACAAAAAATTGTATCTATCTGCAAATATTTGAAACCATTTATATCGTAGAAAAGACAATAATTCTAAATTATCGCGCTTTGGTCAAAAGATGTTGAAAATGAGCGGAACTGCTGTAAAATAATGAATGATACAAAATGAGAGACGAGATTTGAAATTGGAGAATATTTATCATTAAAAGAGTAACATTCATTATTCTTTGACACATCAGAAAATGATCAATGGGTGGGTTCTTCTTTGAATTAAGCACCGCTTTTGCCTAATTAATCACTACGCTGTCTGAAAAAAGGCGTAGCAAATGCTGGTTGATACAAAACTATCGAAAATTTTCATCGTAACAGAGTATCTGGGTCATCATATTTATTATTCCAGGGAAGAGAAAGTTTTAAGAAATAATGAGATAAGTATATTCGAGTATTTTTTAAAGTTTTAATGGGAGGAATCGTGGATAGTTTTTAAACAGTAGGAAATTGTTACAGATGAAATCATTGTTAGGAGTCTAGAAATAGGAATTCGAAGGAAGAATATTGGCAAGTAAAATGATAGAACTAATTGTTCAAAATTATTCGAGATTTGTGTATTTTATTTCCTCAAAAACATTCAAACCAAGTTTGAAAAGTTTTATAAATAGTTTAATAAATAATTTCATCACTAGTTATTAAATAACTACATCGCTAGTTTTTTATAATAAAATTTTGAATAATAAATCCTTGATATAGCCTAGAAATTTCATCATATTTAAATTTTAGACCAATTTCTATCATATATAATCTTCATGCCATTTTTCATCATATATCAATTCTAGGCTTGTAACATTAGCAGCATTTTATATTAATATAATAAAAATGATTATAAATTATTTTTTCACGAATAAATTAACCCTTGATTTTTAAATAAGCTCTGCAATTTCGAATCGCAAGTACATCACAGTAAAATAAAAATTTTCATTTATAATATCACAAGTTACACTATATAGCACTTTGTTCATAAGAACAGCAAATGCAGTATAAGCCATGTATTAAGGCCAGCAAATACTTTTCCGGTTTTAATATTTGATAAATATTTCAATTCAAATTGCCTAGACGATCTTATATATCCCGGATTACTTTGGTTCTATTAAAATTAAGTGTATTTATTAGGAACCGTTATTATTTTAGCTAAAATTAGTGTAACCGTTTTAGTATTTTCACTAATTAAAACCAGACTAGATAAGAAAAACCAGACTACTCACCGATTGTGGTGATGACGGTCAGCGAATAGAGGAAGGCTCCTGAAAATGACCACTGCTGGATGGAACCTTCTTTCCCATCATATCCTTCCTTGACGGCCACGATCAGTTCCTTCTGGAACCTCCTCACTTCAGCCTCCACAAGTTCTGTCCAGTTGTCCTTGTAGAGGACATTCAGTTTGTCTGTGATCTCCCACAACCTACGAACAGTCTCCTGTCTGAGGTGCCCCACCTGGGAGGCCTTCTGTTCTTCATAAGGGGCCTCTAGGGCCCTGAAAGCGAAGGCCCCCATGATGCTGTACCCTATGACCAGGGCACAAAGCCCCACGTGGGAGAAAAGAAAAGCAGTGAATCGACCACAGCAGCGTCTGCATCGGCCAGGGGATGAGCTGGAGGTCTTGGACTTCTTGGGTTGTTTTTGCTTCTTCTTGTTCTTCTTGAGGGTAGAGTCCAAGGTCATCTCGAGCACACAGGGGGGTGTACTGATGGCGGTTGGGACACCCCCGCCCGCTGCAAGGGCGGGGTCCGTCCGCCAGCATTCGCACTCGTAGTCGGCCACGCTGGACAGTGGGCGATAGAGCTCTTCATAACATGACAGCTGCCCTTCTCGGTCTGGAGACAACAGGTGCTATGTCTTTGGCATGGACTTGTTTACACTGAGGTGGTGGCACATGTTGGATATCTATCAACACACTTGCAAGATCACTATTCCTAAATTGAGAAACGCACGTCTTGCGGTATATTCCTGGAGTTAGGAAACCGATCTTTGCTTTAAAAAGATATGTTGATCCTATGGTCTTATATCCTATGGTATAAAGTTGATGATTATATTTAAGTCATAAAACGGTGCTTACCAACTGGGTTCTTAGACTGTCTTCTGACTGAAATACAAAAGGAGCATCAAAATCTATAATCCGAGTGAAGTATCATTAAACTTCTTGTCTAAACTTGTATTTGGGTTAAAAGGAGAGGTATGACTTTCTGTCACAACACCTTATTTTTCATTTATGATTCTGAACATTCACAAAAGAAAATTAAAATCATTATTTGTGGCAAAAAACTTAAGTAGTTTAAGATGGTGCTTAGAAACCTGTTTTTTTTATTAATATTTTATCCAGTTTGAAATCGTATATAATATTTTCTTTAATAGAGACTGATGTATATTTTAAGACATTATATCAATCACGTTAATGAATTATTTTTTTCAAGATGGTACTTCCGTTTTGTAAATGAAAACAACCCACTGTATTTTAGTGTATTCCTTTTTCTCGACTAATTTTTTCCTGTAAATCCACAAAAACATGCATCCAAAAGTATCCTCACGCTCTGGTCATTTGTAGACACTAAACCACAAAAACACACTTATATTCTTCAGTGAAAACAGAACAACCGCCGTATCCCTGTACAAGCAACCAACGTCTTTTTGATGTCGAACCAATTCACACTCTCACCGAAATAATGACTCCTCAACAAGTCCCGTACTTGATAATTCACACTCGGAACAGAATCCGAAATCAGTCACAAGCGGAAAGTAGATGACACATGATAAAACAAGATCATCCGGTTTCGAAATCCTGCGCCAGGAACAAAAAAAGAACAGGTGGGAATAATTCACAGAAACGACCTTCTTTTTCTTTCTTTTTTTCCCCGACTGGATCTAGTGAAGTCGGTTTGAGGGGGACACGAGTTTCGTCGCCAATCTCTCAGCTAGCGCTGTCGGCGAAAGGAGGTGAATTCCGTGAACTGAACATGGATTGGGAGCAGCAGCGAGCATCCTCCCGCCGAATCTCTTGCCTCGCGCCGGATTCGGCTTTTCCCACGCTAATCGCATTGAGAAGAAGCGCCATCTATCGAGCGGAGGAGGAGTGAGAGAGGCCGAAGGATTTCTTCTTGGCTAAGAAGGTATTTTTGGATATTTTTAAAAGGCATCACTGTTTTCGAGGTCCACGTCTTTGAAACTGTTGTTTTAGTGGAATTAAGTATTTTAAACATTTATAGAAAATATTTTGGCATTACTTCGTCTGGTTAATAAAATGCTATACAAATGCATATCAAAAAAGTTTTGATTTTTGTACATTTTCCAAGTTTTGGGAAAATGAATCGAAGATTTCATTGTCCCAAAACTTGAAAAGAGTTTTAACAGATCCTTTTCTTTTCTTCAATAGTACGATTAATATATAAAATTAGTAAGAAAAAATAGTAAAATGTAATTAAAAACTGGATATAATTTTCCCCGAGAATGAAAATAATTCATTTGGAAATGCATATATTATTTCTTATTATAAATTTTGAGCTTTTCCTCGTGCACCACACATGTACATACGAGACCTACAGGAGTGTAAAAGAAATTTCGCTAAGCGTACAAAACTTTTGTTTTTACAAAATGTTGTAGAATTTATTTCAGAAAACGCTAAAGATAAATAATCCTAATATAAATAATCCTAATATAAATAAATAAAAGAGAGTAAAGAGACAAAACTATATTGCATGTTCTAATACAAAATTTCTTTTAAAAACCGATAAAATATCACCTATTAAGAAAAATAACATCTGACAAGAAAGTAAAATTCCATCTAATAAACAAAGAAATTAATAGAATAATTAATAGATAGAAATTAATAAACAAGAAATATGCTTAGTAAAACAACTGTATATTAGATATATAAAGTTCCAAGCTTGTAAGATTACAAGTTGAAAACTACAGTACTCATATTTACATCGGTCAAGAATTTCCATAAACAATTAGAGCTCAAATTAGAAGGCTTTTCGCAAAGAAATTTATCATTTCAGATCCAGTCTTTTCGATTTCATTATTTAAAAATGAAGTAACCTATAAAATAGTTTTGCAGAAGATACTTGCACAGCATTTTCTAGTTCATAAAATGCAATGATAAAAAACGTTTATAAAAATCTTAGTTTTATGTACTGAAATTATTTGGGATGTAGTTAGATGACGATAAGGAAACTCTTTTTAAATTTTGGTTTTAAGAACTAAAATATACGTAGTTGAGACGCAGTTATACTATGATAAGGAACCTTTTTAAATATTGGCTTACTAAAATATACACTGGAGTGCCAAAAATCATGGGATACCTCCTATACCATCTGGACCTCCTTTTGCCCGGCGGAGTGCAGGAGCTCAAAGTTGAATTGCTCCAACAAGACACTGCTAGTGCAATCGTCGGAACTCACATTTTACATTGAAGTTCTGGTCACGAAAGGACCGACCAAAAAGTGATGAAGAAGAAAATGATTTGGGCTCACCCCGTTTCACAGAATGCTGATAATGATCTGCAGCTCATATCAATTCCAAATAATAAAAGAAAAATTATTCTATGTTTCGCACTGGCTCAGTAAAAAATATTTACTGCAAAGATTCATATTTCCTCAAATATTTGATGTATATACTTCAAATTTTAATGCTATGAAAACATATTGTTACATATTCTGTAAGTTTCGAATAATTTGATTGTAAACTCGGTATGTTATAAGCAAAAACATACGGGAGAATTTCGATTATTGAAGAGAACCTTTATATCTTCCCGAAAATACGTGCTATTTTTACCATAATATATATATAAGTATTGTGCATAGGAAAGAAAACCATTAATAAAGATTGCAAATCATTGCGCACAGGAAACAAAACCATTGATGAAGGTTGCAAATCTTTATCAGCTCTCTGTGAAACGGGGTGAGCCCAAATCATTTTCTTCTTCCGACGATTATACTTCATGCGTCATGTTAAGTCGAGCAACGTCGAATTTCTGCACTTATCAGGGGAAAATGAGGTCCCACGCGATATTAGGAGGTATCCCATGACTTCTGGTAATCCAATGTATTTGGGAGTTATTTCTGAAATTGAGAACAAACTCCAAAAGCAATATTTTGAAATATAGCAGTTTTCGTATAACACTACTTTAAAATTCTAATGCTTCGCTTTCCCAAAATTAATTATCGTATTGTTAATAATTTGTTGCGCAAAGGATTAGAGTTATTCAATTTTGCATACATAACTAATTACACACACTAAATACAGTTTTCAATAATGAAATAAAATGCTTAAAAGATGATTGATTCTGGGTACCATCATCGCATTTTTTTGTTTCTCAGGGTTTGAAAAAAGCGAAGTTAGAAAGCATTTTGTTTCCTTCCGATGTAAATAATAATTTTTATATAAATTTCGTATTTGAATACTGCATTTTGATTTCCAAAATTAAATAAAAATTTCAAAATTTCGAAAAAAAATTTTCCAAAATTTCAAAATTTCGAAAAAAAATTTTCCAAAATTTCAAAATTTTGGAATTAAAAAAAAGTCCAAAATTTTTAAAATTTTGGGAAAAAAATGCCAAAATGCCCAAATTTTCAAAATTTTAAAAATTTCAAAATTCAAATAAATTAGAATTTCCAAAAATAGAATTACTTTGTTGAAATTGTGACAGAATATCTTTTTAATATTTACTACTCTCCATTCTCTCGTATGGTTATTAAGTGTCAGTTCAGAAAATACTTTGTTTAGAAAAGAAAATTTCATTGTCTTCCAACGGCAGCGTTAATGAATACAGTTTTTCTCGTTTAGACTGTAGAGGCAAAGAAAAATAAACTTCAGTATTCGTTGTTTATTTTTAAATAGAAAAAATGAGGAAAAAACAATATCTACATTTCCTTTTATCCATGAATAAAATTCTATTACTTTCGCAAATTCATTTATACCCACATGATGTAAAATGTTGTATTGAACACATAATGTGAATATCGGAAAGTAAAGTATTGTATTGAGCAAAACTGTCAGTCTTTTGTACTTCAATATTTTTAATAGATCCTTCTCTAATGGCTTTTATTCTTTTTTTAGGCTTATAAGTATTTTTATTGAGCTTCCTCCATGTAAGTCATGGGTTTAAGACCCGATTCCACCGAAGATATCCATGATGAAGAAACCTGACCAGTCCACAGAACACCACTTCATGCCCCTGCGACTATAACCCTTTCGTTATTTAAACAGTGTAGCGGACATGAAGTGGAAGAGACAACGGAAGACGCTCCTTAACTGTCTGGCAAATGAAGGCGAAGGCAGAGAGATGCAAAAGGTTACAAAAATACAAATCTAAAAAATCTGGTATAATATACAAGAAACAAAAGGGGAGAATCATATAAAACCATATACAAACCAAAACTGTAAACAGGAAAGAAATATGAGAATGAAGTGTACAATATCAACAAACAAGAGAGCAAAAAAAAAACTAATCAAATAAAGAAGTCCACAAAAACAAACTAGAATGAAAGTGTTAAAGCACGTGCGTGTCTGTTCTGTTGATTGCTCTTTTCTCCATAAAGTGGTAGTTTTTCTGTGTGGAAGCGGAGAATAGTTCAGGTGCGCTGTCACTTCAGTGAAGAGAGAGCAAAAAAATCCCCATGTCGGCCTGCAGGTAATGGAAGAGGCTGGAAGTGAGAGATGATTATGGAATTATTCGAAAAAGCTCTTGAAAATCATTACGATGGTGAAAAAATGGTTGGATTTTAAGTCGGTAGCCTTTGTTGGAAGCGACGTTGCGGAACCAGATTAGCTCATGTTGCTGTGCCGGTTTAGTCATGTGGAAGGATGCAGTCAGAATGCACTCTGCGCATAATGCAAAGAAGTGCCATTTGTGTTTCCACATGGGCAATTGCTGTCGTGGCAAGTTTAAACCTTTTCTAGTACGAGGGAAATGGGCCGTGTCCTGTAAAAAACGGGATTTCTTCCCTTCTCCAATAGCATGGTTGAGTCGAGACTCTTGGCAGGATGTTAATGTGGACCTCCCCGTATCTTCATCTTCCCAGTCTGACTGCCAGCTCTGCATCATTTTTTTCTTGAAGATTGATTTCAGCAAGGAAATCGGTGCCTTAACAGATAGTGGGTCTCTATCAGACTCTGCAGTGACCAGTCCACAACGGATATGCGGGAAATTTACGAACAACCGCACGAAAGTCCGCTGAGACAAGACAAATCAAGGCGATGCTGCAGAGGCTTTTAGACCCGCCGGCTCTTACAGTTTCCAACAACATCACGATAACATGGACCAGGATTTAAATGCATTAAATGAGAATTTAGAAAGTATTAGAACTTAGAATATAACATAATTTATCAAATATAACAAGTCTAAGAATGTAAAGTACTTGAAACATATAAGTAATAGCAAGATTTAAAGAATACTAAATAAATAGAAATAATAAATAAGATTAAAATAATATCAATGATAAATATTTTTTTATAAGGAGTAAAAATAAATATGAAATAGATAATACAATAAAGGTAAATAATAAATAAGATAATAATAATATAAAAAAGATAGCTAGAAATAATGTTAATAATAAGATGTAATATATATAAGATTAAGATGACACTTATTTAGGAATGTTTAACAAGGTCAAAGTATCACATTAATACACAGCGTTAATATGCAATATACAGTGTTAATATGTAACAAAATTTCCTGTATATTTTGTGCATTCCAAGCCATAGATATGAATTGAAGCTGACCACTCTCTTAAGGTCAGCTGCACTGACCAATCGTAAGGCCTCGGTTTCGGGGCCTTAGGGCTCTAGGTTTGAAACCCGATTTCAGTAAAGATACGCCGTGCATGTGGTCTTGTTGCACGTTAAATCATATGTAGAGGGCCTAATATCCTCCCGCTGGTGTGGTGCGGAAGTTTGGAAAGGGGTTGCCGGCTGAGGCATCGTCATCTGATCGTGGTTCCAAAGAGGAGGCTCATCCCAAAATAACCCTCGTGCTGCTTTAAAATGGAACGTTAATATAACTAAACTAAACTATTTCGATCTTAAGGGAGCCAAGTCACTTTACGCTACAATACATAACAATCTTAACTGTACAAATCACTTTGTATCTTACTACACATCGTCTGACTTTATGCTGTGATGTCACTTCCTTTTTCCTCCTGCAAACTTCACAATGAATTCCGAATTTAATTTAGTTTTGCGCATTTGAATCGAATCACACGAGCACGAATTGAGGAGAATATAGGAACGTTCAAAGGCCACTAGGCCACCGCGTCCTCATAAGGCCGAAACTTTAAATGACGAAATGCCAGGAAGTCGTGTGCAGCCTATTCGCATTTGTTAACAACGACGTTAAATCGAAAAAAGTAATCTTTTTTTTAACCTTCTGAACACTAATGGCTTTGTTTAAAAATCTTAACTTTGTTTTTTAATGTTTATTTTATATACCAAATTCAAATATTTAAGGGGAAATAAGACTCTTAAACCTAGGAAAAATGGTGGAAAAGTGTCAAATTCGATACATTACATTTCTGAAACAATACAATTCATAAACTCACTCTTTTTTCTAGAAAAACATCTGTCATTTTTCTTATAGTATACACATTTTCAAACCTATATATTGGTTTGTATTTATTTGAGAGAGTAATAAATATGGGTATAATTTTTGGAGAAAAAATGAGATAGTCACCTTGCGCGGATGATTACTGATACAATATTTATCTAAACACAATATTTTGGGTATCTAAGTAATACAAACAGTCTGTTTAAGAAATTGGACCTCAATTTATTAACATTTAAATTTAATTTCTATTTTATATACCAAGTTAAAATAAAAATGTTAAAAATTGTTAAAATGTCAAACTTTTCGAACCCTCCCCCCCAAAAAAAAAGACTTCTATGAAGAAATATGTACAAAGATGTAGTTCAATTTCTATAACATAGCAAAATACATATTCAGTGAAACTTTTATGTGAAAATATTCAATATTTCTTCAGATATCGTGCGCGCAATATAAAAAAAACCCATTTTGAGATATAGCGCTTTAAAGATATGGCCATATTCAATGTTTACGTTGAAAAGATGATACACACATTTTACTTCAAAACTTTTAAAATTATAGGAATTTTTTAACACAGATTGTTTTCTACTGTTCAGAAAAGACAGGAAAATAATATATATATTTTTCATAAAATCAAAAATTTTCGTTGTTTAACAGTCTATATCCCCTTAAATTCACATAATGTTTTCATGCGCTAATTATTATTGCTCTTTTATAAGTTTATGATTGATTTTTTAACTAATTTATTTCAGTCGCAACTCTAATTGTTAAGAAATCTATTTACCCATCCAACTTCCAATTTTTCAGAAACTAGTTCATCTCCAAGAATCATCCAATATGCATTTGACGTAAAAAATCGTTGATGGCAAATCCCTATAATAGCTTAAGAACAGAAAAACGAAGATACTTTTATTTTCTCATCTCTACTCGCTACACTATGAGCATTATTCCATGTTTTTTTCTTTCCCTTCTTTTTAGTCGTCTTTTGTTTCCATCCTTGCTAGGTACTTTTTCGCTTTCATTTCTGCCGCTTTCTTTTTATATTCGGAGGTAACATAGCTTTAGCAACATTCCCCCACTTACTGCCGTCACTGTTTATTCTGACTCTGGGTTTCCCTTTCGCTTTAATGTACAAGAAGGAATGTCTTCCAGGAATATTGCCCTTCATTGCTTTTCGCCCAGTATAAGCAATATTTTTTGCACCGTATACACCGTCCTAATTGTGTATTAATCGCGCTTCCAATGATCAAATCAGCATTAATTTTTCTTTCCCCTACAACTCTACATAGTCAGGGCCGGGTTTATATATTTCCGCACCCTAGACAAGAGGTTTCCAACCTGTGGTACACGTACCCCTGAGGGTACGCAAATTCAGAGTCGGTAATGGCGGACACAAGAAATCAAAGGACTAAAAAAATTACAGAATTTTGTTTCTTCTGGAAAAAATATTTTTGACTTGCATGCATATATTAAGAATAAATATCGCAACCCAGATAGAAAGGAAGGTTGCGGAAAGGTTGTCATTTCACTTTCCATAGGCTGTCCGCGAAAGCATTTCAGCGCAAACCGTTCCGGAAACCATTTCCCGAAAAATTGACGTAGGGAAGCTTTTTGTGAACCACCTGTCCCATCGTGTGTAGCCCCGTCCGGTATAGGGGTTAGTGTGCTTGCGTTCCAACTGTATGAACGCGGGTTCGATCCCCGGTCACAATCTACAACGAAATTGTACAAGCAAGTTCAATTAAAAATTATAATCAAAATAAGGTGTAAGACTGTAGGTGTGGAAACTTGACTACAGTAATCCCTAGAAAGGGAAAAGTAGAACTGTCATCCCTACGCCAGAAGGGATTTACCTCCAGATACCTACTGACCCTACCCCCAAGCGGGTGCAGATTTGATAGAGCTCTAAGCCATGTTATGTTTCCATTTTATATGTTTTTTATCGTAATAGTGTTTATATGTATGTGTTGTGAATAAATCATAAAAGGACAAACTGGATAATCATTGAATTTGGATATGAAATCACACACATAGGAAACCATTACAGTAGGGGATGCGCGAAAATAAAAAGCCTAATCAAGGGGTAAGCGAGGGAAAAAAGTTTGGAAACCCCTGACCTAGCGAACTTAAACAACATTTACAAGAACTATTTTTGAAACGAAATGGCGCAATCTTTGGGATAATGGAAACACTGGACTGTTCATAAAGTGCTCCAAACAGTTCACATAAAACCAGTCTTTTGGGCACGTGAAGAAATTCTCTTTGTCATAGTACCCGGTCCATTCCCTTCATTCCTTTACAGCTTCCATAACTCGCGATCCCATCCACTATGCGACATCTTGCCCATTGACTCTCTTGGCGTATTAGGAAACCTTCTACTTCACTGGAAAGTCTATGGTAACAAAGATTCTTGAGAATACGGATTCAAGAAATCGAATAATAAACATGATTAAATTTAAACATAAAACAACTGGAATAACTACTGAATTGCCATTGAACAATAATCCTAACTTAACCTGCATTCAATAAACTGAACATACCAAGTCCTTCCTTTCTCATAATTCTTTAATAATAATCTCCCTATTCCTTGTTTCCCACACTTAACACGCAATGGCTCCCCATATTTGTTACGTTATTTAAAAACCTGTGTATTGATGTAAGCTTTTTCATGTTCTTCGTCCTCATCTTCGTTCATTATTTTTCTTTCATTCACACCGTGATAATCAAGACATTGTGTATATTTCTTTATTTTGTAGTGAATTCTATGTGTAAACACAAGCTGTGTAATTTCTTCATTTGCCATTCTTCTATATGCATTTTTGGCAACTCAATAAAGTCCACCTACATCTATACCAAACCGGATAGGAGCCACATGAGCTATAGAGACGGCGGAGTGGAGTGGTGTTTTTTATTTATGTACAACCCGCTCCGGCCCAGCCTACCCAGGAGGGTGTAAGGCCTTCCACAGGCCGGAGGGGAAACATAAAAAAAGAAATGAACTACATTAAAAAAGAGTTTACAAAGAACCCAAAGGGGTGAGCAGAACAATTTAAAAATCATCGCTGACAACAGTGTACTCAAAAAAAAAGATAAAGAGGAAAAAAAACAAAGCACAAAAAGATAAAATGCAAAAACTCAAAACGCAAAAAGCTTAACATTAAAAACACAAAACACAAAAAGCTTAACATTAAAAACACAAAAAGATTAAGTTAACACAAGAAGCTTAACATTAAAAACACAAAAAGATTAAGAGCAAAAACACAAAAAGATTAAGAGCAAAAACACAAAATGCAAAAACTCAAAGAGCAAAAACTAAACATTAAAAACACAAAACACATACAAAAGATAACCAAATTAAAATGAATGGCATTTAAAACCAAACAGTTACAAACAAAAATCGAGAGACGATACGCATTACAAAAACTGCACAGAAGTACACCAGAGATCTAAAAACTTTACAATGGACAAGATAATAATTCAAAAGAAACCGAAACAATTCCTAAAACCGACGAAAACTCGAGAACAGTTAACCGAGTAATAGAATGACACCAAGTTGAATAAAATAATAATAAAAATTTCCTGAAACCGGAACACTCCAATCAAGTCCAAAGTTTAGTACTGATTAAACCTATTGCACATGTCTCCACAGAATCTGAAGATCTTTTCCAGTCGCAAAATGCATTTCCTATTTTAATGGAGTGGTGTTAAAGTGTTAAGGCCAAAAAACTTAATTCTGTGCCTTCCTCCCCTGAATTCATCGCAGCTATAAAGATACGCAACGCAAATGTGCCGCCAGTTTGTGTAAGTGGTCTAATGGGAAAGGGAAAAAATATGACGCTTTTCGTGGTAAAATTAAACGCTTATACCTCCATAACCAAATAACATAGAGAGTTGATTTTAGTTTCATTTAACAGAGAAAGATGGACATTGGATATTTCAAAAATAATTTTAGAATTTGTAATTACGGTTTAGTCACAGTTGAGTTGCGAAGTTGGTAAAAATCACGAAGAATTTTGAGGACGTCACAGCGACAGATGAGCACCCACGGATCGGTTGTGAGTGGTATATTAACTGGATTTTAACAGATTAATAATTAATTCATTTTAGATTAATTAATTTAACAGAGAAAGGTCATAGAGATAGGTGATGTGTGATGATGATGATGTCACAGATAGGTCATGACTTTGACCAGTAGGCCATTGGTCAAAGTCACATAGAGCTACTTTATTCACAGAAAGTGACAGTTGAATAATCGATTAATTAACTGTCCTTAATTAATTATTATTAACAAGTGTTGATTTAATTCAGCTGTCCTTTCCTTCGATTTAATTGAGTTCAGTTGGTTTTAGTTTCATTTAATAGAGAAAGATTATAGAGCATAAGTTGTAGGTCAAAGTCACATAGAGCTACTTTAGTCACATAGAACAACTTTAATCACAGAAGTCACAGTTGAGTAAGGTAAGTAAGTCTACGCCCCTCAATCCCAGCGGCCGTTTCGTTGAGACAGCCTCCCGTCGATTTTTTTAGATTTTAGTTTCATGTTAATAACTGTAAATATTGTCACAACAATAAATAAATCAATGGCAGGACAAAAATAAATTTAAATTATCGGCAATCTTTTATAGAAAAAGTTTCTGCATTTATATAAGCTCGCTTTATTACATTTTCTAAATACCTTCTATCACCGAAAGCGGTTGTTTCCGAAAACATGTTTATTTTTCAAAGTAATTTGTCTCATTTTGTGGAGATATTTGCTTATTCAAAAACTTTCGCCAACAAACGTTTTCCACTACACTACACCTTTATAATTTCTGTAACAATGAAGCTTCCGAGAACGAATCTTTTTATCAATACCTCCTTTATTTTCGTATCGAAAATACACCCGCTCTGCCGGGAAAATTTTATTTGGTACTAAATACTGTCATCGTCACAGGAACGTTTGTAATCAAAATATTATTCCTACGCATTTCTAAACTTAAATTTAATTCCAAAAATTTCAAAAGACAAACAGTTTTTTTAGAACTTATGCCTTTGTTAGTTTTGGAATAATAATATTTTCAAAGGATGAATCAGCCCTGCCTTTTTGAGTGCAGGAAGCTTTCTGTAATTGTGCATGGAATACTTAATTATATACCGGATTCAGCAAAACTCTAATCCCAAAAATGAATTAATTTCATTATATTTAATGAAAATTGCATCAAATAAAGCTATAATCTTAAAAATACTGCGAACTATACCAATCTCAATATCAAACTCTCTGGGGCAGTTGTGATATTTGAGGTTTAGTTTAATTATATTAACGACCTCTTTTTCGAAGCAACACGACGGCTATTTTGGGGCGGACTTCGTAATTTTTAACCGCGGTCAGTTAGTTAGTTAGTTAGTTAGTTAGTTATATTAACGTCCCGTTTTGAAGCAACACGAGGGCTATTTTGGGACGGACCTCGTAATTTTGAACCACGGTCAGATGACGAGGACGACACCTGAGCTGGCACCCCCCTCTCCAAACTTCCACGCCACACCAACGGGAGGACGTTTGGCCACTACGTATGATTTAGCGTGCAACAGGCCCCATACACGGCGGATCTTCAGTGGAATCGGGTCTCGAACCTGGAACCCTCCGGCCCCAAAGCCGAGACCTTACCACTAGGCCACCGCGGCCTCCTTAACCGCGGTCAGATGACGAGTATGATGAGCTGGCACTGTAGCGGATTCGAATCAAAAGATTCGGACCTTAACTCTGACCACCATGCTGCAGATATTCGTCATGCCTGGCTCGTCGAAATTGTGAAAAAGTATATGAAGACGTTCAACCGAGAACTCTCTTTTGCCTTTTTCTTTCCAGGTTGTTTGCACCCGGTTCTTCCGGTGACTGATGGTTTCTTCACCTGTGTTTTGGAGTCCACGGGCTTACCTTAACATCTTGAATCGTCATGACATACCGTTTTTAATATTGTTGTTTGTATTAAGGTATCCGACTGGTTTAAAATCGTCGTTTTTGATGAAATTATCAAAAAAAGCTTTTATGACTAAATTTTGTAGCCTGTTTAATCAGATTTCTAAAACTGTCTCACTTTTTACTCTACGTGAATTACAAATGGAGTTACAGCTGTTTTATTACCGAACTGTAAGCATTATTTTACGTTGCATGAAAACTTTAAATGCGTTTTCTGAGAAATGATATTTTTGAGGAAAACTGTCGACCGTAATAGTGATTTCTCAGAACGTTATTCAAGTATTGATATGAAATTTTCTGAGATTGTTTTCTGTAATATGCTTGATGTTTTCCTCTAAAAACTAAGATCAATTTTAAAATAGTATTATTTATTACAAGTATTATTTTTAAGTGCTTAAATATAAACGAAAAGCATTTTTTATGAAAAATTTTCAGTTTAGTAACTTTGTTCAGCTATATCTCAAAACTATTGTGAAGTACCAGAAATATTTTAGAGCATAACACAGATAACTGTCATAAAAATGTACTCCTACAAGGATTTATGTATATTTAGAATATGATTTTGTCTATGGCTCTTAGCGTAAGGCAAATATTTTAGTCATTTTTCTTCAAATTTCTCAGTTTTTTAGAAAAAATATTATTTTGAAAGCCTAATTTTACAATATTTTCATAGTTTTAAAACATATGTAGTTGAAAAATAACATTAAAAAATATATATAAGATATTTTTCAAAAAAATGTCTCCGAACACAGTCGGATACCTTAAATAAATTGTTCTATTCATCCAGCAGCGCCTTCTGATGTGTGTAACATACACCTCACACGCGGCACAGCACTCCTTCTCCAAACTTCCACACCAAATCGGCGGGAGGAGATCTGGTTGGTTTGATTAATGAATTTCTGGAAAGTGTGGCAATTCCCCGGATGATTTGGTCAACCAAACCTAAACTCTATAGAGCATGTCTGGAAGCTCTTGGTAGGACGATTGCAGCTCTCTTTACCCCTTCCTGAACCTTTCAGTACTTGAAAACTGGACTTGTTACGGGAGGAGTGGGTTTAGTTTAGTTTAGTTTTATTAACGTCCACCTTCTGAAGCAGCACAAGGGCTATTTTGTTACGAACCTCGCAATTTTAACTGCGGGGTCAGATGATAAGGACGACACCTGAGCTGGCACCCCCTTTTCAAGCTTCCACACCAAACCAGCGGGAGGAGGCTTGACCCCTACGTATGATTTAACGCTCAGCAGGTCGAATACACGTCGGATCTTCAGTGGAATCGGGTTTCGAACCTGGAACCCTCCGGTCCCGAAACCGATACCTTACTACTAGCCACCGCGGCCCTATCTTATCTGAGTCAATGTCAAGGGTTGCAATTTTCACGAAACAAATGAACTGTAATTTGTTTATTTTTCTTTCTTTAAGAAAACGTTGAAGTTATGAATGGGATCTCATTCGGTATCTAATAAAGCCCTTATCATAATGAGTCTGATTTAAAATGTTTTTTGACAAAAGACAATCTCTAAGTTTGGCAAAATTGCTCTCTTGCACTAAAAAGATTTTCCTGAACAAAGATTTTTGCACACTATACTTTCATAATTTTTGTATTCATAATATCTCCAAAAATCATAAGCTAAATGCTTCTTGCTTTGCTTTCATATATATGAAATATACAGTCTTTATATGAAATACATCTTTCTTAGACTTGAATCTCCGAACAGTAATATTGAATAGCATGAAAGATGAATATCCCGAATACCCATATATGAAAACCATATCCATATATTGAAAATATTTGGATGCATATCTCTAACGCAAAATCACATTTCATCACGCATTATGCGGGACATTTATATGAAGGAATACGCGTGAAATGCGAGGAGAGAACAGTCTTCATTTGTTTATGATTTGCAGCAGCTCCACTTGCCACAATATATTCAATGGAAATTTTGCCTCTAATAAGGATTGTTTTCAAGAAAAAATTGATTTTTTTATATTAATAAGCGGCATAAAACAATATTTTTATACTAAAAAGGTTTAATATGCATACAGCAGCGTTCATCGTATGTCTTTCAGTTTCTTTAAAAAATTACTTCCCAGAAACAGATTTTTTAAAAATTTCTCCACATTACATCATTATACGGGACATTTATATGTACAGGAATACGCGTGAAATACGAGGAGAGAACACTCTTGATTTGTTTTATGATTTGCAGCAGCTCAGCCTGCCACAATATATTCAATGGAAATTTCACGTCTAATAAGGTTTGTTTTCAAGGAAAAAATGATTTTTTTTATATTAATAAGCGGCATAGAACAATATTTTTATACTAAAAAGTTTTGATATACATACAGTCTTTCATTTTTTTTAAAACAATTACAGCGTCAACGTCAATGAAGTTCGTTCACGTAAGAAATAGCTTGAAATGAGGAAATTGAGAAACACAAAGAAACGTATTTACAAAAGAAACATTTTATTAGCATTTGATACGTTGAATACAGCATTGTAACAGCATTTGTGTTAGTTTGCAACAAAACACATAGTTATGATAAACGGTGGGAGTGTATTTCCTTACACAACTAAAGTCAAAAATGTCCGTTTGGTTCGATTAGCAAGAGGTGACGTCACTTTTACGGTGGATAACCGCAGCAAGACGTTTAGGCATATGTTAAAAAATAATCAGTGTCTTATATTAGAGATAAAGAGTATCAACAGAAGTTACAAAAGAAATTTGAAAATCGGAAAAGAGTCACCCGAGTAAAGTAGTCCTACGCCTTTAGCATTAGCGGCTCTTTGAAAAAGACAGCCTCCCGTCATTTCTTAAAAAACTAACTAATTTATTGAAGTTAGTTAGTATGGACATTAGATGAGTTGGATATTACCATTTTTCAAAAGTCAGCATGCCCCAGAAATTCGTACAACTAACATCTGCCCCCCCCCCCCAAAAAAAACACTTGCTAATCCGTTAGGTAACTCAAGAACAGAACAACGCAGATACTTTTATTTTTCATCGCTACGCGTTATTCTATCAGCGCCGTTCCTTGTTTTTTCCTTCCTTTTTTTCCTGTTTAGCCGTCTTTTGTTTCCCATTCTTTCAGCTAGTTTTACGCGTTCATTTCTTTTTCTCACTCAAATCCTGATCTCTCGATCTCTTTCTTTGTTTTTCTATTCAGGGGTAAGGCAGCTTTTGTAACATCCCCCAGTTACAGATATCGCTGTTTATTCTGACCTCCGGTTTCTTTTTTTTCTCTTAATGTAGACTGGGCTAGTAAGAGTCCCTGTTCTCCTCTTTATGTATCGTCAAGGTATATTGCGCTTCTTTTATTGCTTTTCGCCCGATGCAAAAAGTTGTGCAGGGCAAACGGCCTGTTTCCATCATACCATTTCGTGATTCTTGCTTCCAAGAATCGAATCAGCACTATATTTTCTTTCTCTTGGTTGAATTGTTACGAATCGTACATGGAATATTTGATTCGATACCAAGCAGAGATGATCATTAATAAAGTTATCAAAATCTATGCTTTGAAGGATTCGTGACATTCGAAATCTTATATCGAAATGCAAAATACAATTTAGTGAAAACAACCTTTGTTGCCCCTTATGCTTTTATGGGTTTTTTCTGATAATAGTTGTCCTCGAAACAAAATAAGATTGAATTTTTATGGTTTTGTTTACTTCAGTCAACGACCCGTTTTGAAACCACACGAGGCGTTATAATTGTGAACCATCATCAAAAAAGATGATTAGCAGCCATTTTCCTCTTCAAGCTTCCACACGAATCCAGCACGAATTCCCGACAGATTCAATGTGTACCAGATCCAGGAACATGGCGGATCTTCAGAGGAA